>JAOWBH010000048.1:166139-177270 GCA_028566215.1 Silene coronaria
GGGACAACGGGGCCGGGGGTCAAATTTTGGGGGTCTTTACCCTATAAAAACCGGGCGGGGGGGGTCGGGTTTTCGGGTCGGGTCAAGATTTGACAGCTCTAATTACAATACAAACAAAACATATGTCAAATGATTTAGTAGAACTAAGATTGCCTAATCTGAAATCAATATTACACCTGATCGTGATATACACTGTAGAGTGCCTGGTCCTAGAGACCGTCATGGACCACCCTGTCTGTAGTCTGTAATGTGGCACTACTGTTACAGCTCTCTTTTTTTCGCGTTTAATTTCTATTCATTCCTTCCTTGGCTTTTTGTCCATTCAGTAATGCACTAATGCCTTGAAAAAAAAAAAAACTCACTTACCTGACATCCAGAATCGTTAATACTTAATAGTCACATGAGAATTTGACAGCGATTTCTTAACAAATAGCCATTGAAAGGTTTGAAACCAACACTACTAGTTCATCCACACATGTCATAAGTAATCATATGATAGAACAAGGAGCAACAACATTATTCTGATGTCTCAATGCCTCCACTTATGGGAGGGTAAATAAGGTTGAATGTACGCAACCTTAGAGGTTGTTTTCAAATGACCCATAACAAAAATTTCATCGTAAAATTTCACTTCACAATACAAGAACCATAGAGGATTTAGTTAGCCATTTTGCATTGTCCCATCACAATTCAATGTCGAAGAATAGTGAGTCCCCAAAGGAAACAAAAAAGATGGCCAACCAAGAAAATAGGCCTTTTATTGCTTCAAGGACAGCGGTGCCGAAAAGATAGAAGGGAAAAGAAAGGTTCAATGTTCCTCTCAATTGGATTGACAATTGCTAGTCCATATATTTGCATAGCAAATCTTCATATAATCTCCTGGTAGATACTTAATCCGTCATGACCGTCAATTTATCACCAATGTTTCTATAAACAATATTTAATCTCTATACACGACATACCGCCAACATTAATCCAGTATTCCAGTCAACTATTAAAATTTCTGTCGAGTGATTTAAGTAGGTATTCAAGGACACATACCTGAATTCAATATAAACAACATGAATTCCGCCAGCTATCTGCTTAAGCCGTGGCAGAACATGAATCTCCACCCATCCATCAGGAGACGGGGCATAACGAACCATATTTACCAAGAACTCAGCTAATATTTGTTGGATTCTGATTTGATCACCATATACCGCCAATGTCTTAATCTCTTCTGGAATATCCCTGATCAATTGCAAGCCTCTTTCTCGCAAAGGTATCATGACTTGACTTACAACGGCATTTATAACGTTCCCCAACATGAACTCTGTCTTTACCAGCTCCAAAGAGCTAAAAACAAGACAGAATTGACTATTAGTCATTCATCATCATGAAGTCAAGTAATTTGCATACAATATGGTGGAATCAATACAAAAAAGTTGGATAAACCATAATCTAAAGTGAAGCTTGACGATCCAAAGACTTAGTGAGTATGTCATTAGTTCTCCCTAAGCGTTTAAACTGAAGATATATATTGACGATGAAAAGGGTAATTTTCAAATCTGTGTTGCAGCAACTGATCTACTTATAACTTACAATGACACATTAAGATTCAGATTCATGACCATGTAGGCTAGTCGGCGCAGCCTATGCAAAACTAATCATTTTAGCCTTGGCTCTATGTGAGAATTTGATTGGATACAAGCTCAATATTTCTCCTGATCATTTTGTTTTCCTTAATCAACGGCTCAAATACAACCCGCATAAAGCTCCATGAAATCGACATTTTCTGAGTTTACAAATGCTAAATGTATGCACAAACATGGTATGTCAGTTTTTCTTTAGGAAAGGTGAAATTGTATGTTTTGAAAAATACAAACTAAAATTTAAAAATTTCATCGCATCTAACGAAGAGAATGTCTTGCCTAAATTTTACTACTGCTTCAATTACCCTAACATGTTAATAAAAACATAAAACCAAAGACTTACCCTTCATCAACGCTTTCCAGATGAATATCCCCTAGTATCCTCTTAATTTGTTTCTCACAAGCATTACTAGTCTCGATAAATTGCTTCTGATCTTCAGCCAAATTTGTACCTTCCAAAAGCGAGTTAGCAAAACGTATGCCATTGAGAGGATTCTTTATTTCTTGACAAAGGTAAGCCAATTCCTTCATCTTTTCAAAGCAAACTTTTTCTTGCCGTCTCTGGATTTGTAGTGCTTGTTGCACTTCAGGACTTGCTATTTGCAAGAAACAAAACGCTCCAGTAACGTGCCCATCCATGTTAGCTCTCTTATTTGCCGTCAAAAGAGATTGCACAAATTTACCACCACGGTCATAGAAAGAAAATGGAAATTTCTCACTATCTTGACCACCAATTGCATTATGCAAAACGATCATAAACTTGGTTAAAGCATCTTGACCCTTAAGCCGGCAGAACACACCAAAAATCTCTCCAACTAACATTTTTCCTACAACATCTTCTTTGCTCCAACCGGTGAGATTTGTCATGGCAGTATTCCACTCAGTGCAACAAGTATTTTCATCAGACGCGAAAATAGGAGGAATCAAAGGATTTGGGTTGTGAACAATAGCCTTGTAGTCACCTTGTATATTGACGAATTTATCCATGCAATTTTTTTGACCGGTAACATCATGGCCCACAAAACATACTCCAACAATTTTGTTAGTATAGTCCTTGCTGCAACAAGCATTGACCACAACATAAACCGCTTTCTTGTGTTGGTCTGACCCAAATGCCTTAAACTTTATCTCTACATTCTTATCTTCTTCACCTGCATCATCACCAACATGAATTTGCGTAAAGCGTCAACATAAGTACAAACTATTTGTGAGATATATTCTTCAATAAAACTCTGTAGCATCAACTGAGCCTCAAAATATACAACAGGTAAGGAAATTACAAGCCAAACACGAACTGAAAAGTAACTTCCTAACATGTACTCCCTTCATTCATTTTATTTTTTCTTCCCACTTCTCTAATATATGTGAAGAGTATTTTATTGAAGTGGGAAGAAAAAACGAATGGAGGGAGTACTATATAACAAGTAAAGAAATCACTTCTTAAGATAGACAACTTTTGAAGCAAATTACCTCTTAAAGCATGAAGAAGAAGCTCTTGAACAACATTTTTGGATTCCTCGCATATAAGATGATGAACTAGGGATTTTCCCATGGCTTCTTCCACTGAGAGTCCAGTCAATTCTGAAGCCTTTGCATTCCACCCATTGATACAACCATCAACATCGACAGCAAAGATTGGTGCTGTAGCAGTTTCAATCAACCTAACCATCTCTCTTGCAACCGAACTTAACTCATCTATCCCCTGCATTTCGATATCTCCTTGTTGAGTATGTACAATAGCCTTGGAATTCGTAGCCTCCTCATCTTTAAATGAGTCTCTCAAGATAAGTTGCAATGAATGAATTGCATCCATTTCTGCATTATCCCAAGGAACACTCCGGCTTTTAACGACCTCCAAAAAGGCTTTAAATGAAGATCGTGGATGCATCCTTTGCACATCATCCTTGTCCTCGGGATGATGTTTTGCACCACCCCACTTGATTTCTTTTGCTGTATGTGATCTAAACCAAAAGAGAAAATCATTTTGGGTGATAGAGGCAACCGCCATTCCACAAACGGCATCAGCCAATGCTAATGCCCCAGGATACCCAGCATCAGCCAAACTATCCGTGCTCAACCCAGTTGAATCTCCATGGTGAGTCAATAACCATTGTACAATATCATTTAATTGTGGCTCAGTCGGGGTGACACCTAACGGATAGTACTTGCCTCGGAACAAAAGTGCGGCTCCGTCACACTTAACTAGATCCATAATACTTGGACTTTGGGTAACAATTCCGGTAGGAGAATCTCTAAGGATCATATCGCACAAAAGGGTTTGAGTCCTCAAAACACGTTTCTCTAACACTTGTGCCGACAATTGCAACTCCATATTCAATTGAAGCCCAAATGCCTGCATTAAGAACTCACAAGCATATCTAAGAGGAAATGGAATAGACCGCGGAGATGTGTGATGACATACAACCAGACCCCATAACCTCATAGCATTTCTCCCACTACTCTCATCATCACTACCATTGATAATAACCGCCATCACTAAGGAAGCAATTGAACCCATATTAGCCATATACTGAGAATGACAACCATGAGGAGCCCTAAGTGTGGAACCAACCAAACATAACGGCTGCTGTAACCGTTCATCTTGCACCACACAAACAGGCTTAGCATGACAATCCACAATCATCCTAACCCTATTCTGCTTAAACAAAAACCTCGATGCCTGAGGGATATCAGTGGAAGGATAATGCAACCCTAGATAGGGCTCCAAATCCGGTCTCTTACTCTCGGCCACAACTTCACCATGCTCATCCTCATGAAACTTATACACCATAACCCTATCATACCCAGTAAGCTGCCTTACACTCTCAACCACAGTATCACACAAAAGCTTAACATCCCCTCCAGGCAAAGACTGCAAATGGGAAATCGCCCTAACGGCGAGCTTTTGAGATTGAACCGCCCCAGCAATCGACAAAGCGGGGTCCTCGGTCCGAGCAGGCTCTAAATCAATAACTATCCCTACATCAATCCTATGCAAAATTGCATAAAAGGGTTTCCCAGAAGCCTTAGAATGAATCCAAACAGGGTTCAATAATGTAATTTCTCTAGCACCAAATGCCTTCTCCAAAAGAAGACCACTTGAAGGCATAAACAGTGTTCTAACATCAACCCCAACAGTCAAAATCTCAACTTTATTTACCCCACCATCAATACAAGGTACAGTATGATGAGGGTTAAAAGTAAAACCTAACAATTCTTTAGCATTTTCACTGTATGCAATTACCCTATAACTAGATTCATCAATAGCAATCATACAACCAAAGGGTTGAATTAATCCACCCCTTTGAATTTTACTCAAGTATGCAGTAATTTGCTGTTCAGGTACAGATTGTGCACTAGTATGTGTTTTTACTGACTGTGAATAATCAAATGATTTACCTGATTCACCTGATTGCTCAAATACAGCATGTAATCTTGCATCAATGGTGTACTGAGCTATTGCTCTACTCATTGAATCTGATGGGTTGTTTAGTTGCATTTGTGTTGGTGATCCTTCTCCACTTCCTGACCCCATTTTTCTTTCCAGCTTTTTTTTTCCCTGTTCACTGTAATGTTCTTTTCCGATCTTATTGTGTAAGACAGTCTTAGATAAAACTCAATAACTCATGTCAAGACGGTTTTGGATAAAAATCATGCCCTTATGGCCATATTAGTGTAAAAGTGGTTATTAAATAGGCGGTTTTATAATAAACGGAACTACCACTTGTGTAAGACCGTCTTCCATAATATTTGCGGTTTTTGGACAAGTTGTTTAGGTGAATTTTCACATCACACTAAATAATAAAGGAAATAATAATAAGAATGAAAGAAAGTGGGTTATTTTGAGGCCTTTTTATTGTAGTTTTTGTGAGGGGACAAATATAGTGAAGTGGCCCAATATTAGTCACTTACAAGAGAGATTTTTGAGAAGGAAAAAAGGAGAGGTGAGTGGGTGAGAAAGAGTGATAGTGAAAGTGCAAAAGAAGGTGACATGTTTGTATTTATTGATGGTAGTGATATTAGATTGGATGAATGAATGGGTATTTTAACAAAGTTATGATGGTCAATTCTTGAGGATTTATATAGATATTCACAAATTTTACGATATGATCGGATTATCGGATAAGATTTTTTAACTATTGTAATATACTTTGAAAGTTCTAAAATACTTTACAAGTATAAAATAGTTATCTTTAAGACGTCACATACAAAAAACAATTTTATGTAGAATTGCTCAATTATATTTATATTAGGCCATGTTCTTTTCAGTTTACTTGCAGCTTAGACCATCCTCAAGGGTCATGGAAATGTCATGACATTGCTTGGGTCACCTTAATTACAATTAAGAGGAAAATTATCATGACCTTTTGATGACTTTGATGATGAGAAGGTCAATTTGTGACCTTTGAGGGAGCAAATTGACCCCTTTGGTGACCCTTGAGGTGTCACATTCTCATTTGTTACAACATAAAAATCAAATTATATAATGTATAAATTGTTAGTAAATAGTAAGTGAAAAAGTTAAAGAGAGAGGTTTTGGTAGGGTAGAGAATGTGGAAAATGATTGAAAATGTTGGAAAGTGGAAAATGATTGGATTGATGACTTAGGTCGTGACTTTTTACTTGGGAGGGTGAAAGTGGGTCAAGATTAATAAGGTGTGATTAAGAGTAAAACGGGGTCGTGACCCGATTAAGTCGACCCTTGCTTGGGGATGGTCTTAGTTTCACTTCCTAGACTATAATCAAATTAATTCTTAGTTTAGTTCAGATCTATTAAACTCAGCTCACCTACTTTAAGTTTAGTTCAACTCGTTTTAACCGGAAAGAACAGAGCCCTAGAAGATCGGTGAAGAATGACCAATGTAGTTTAGGTTGGGTTGAATTGCGTCAATTTTAGTGTGTGTTTTTTTCATCTTGAAATGGTTGATACAGTTTATTGCGTGTTGAGGTCCATTATAATTTATAATGTGTTAGTACTTAGGGGTCGTTTGGTTCAAAGTATTGAAATGGATTGGAATGGATTGCGATTCCATAGAGGTATGAAGTTATAACCCCATACTTGCTTATAGGTATTTGGTTAGACCTTGGAATAGATGTAGTATTAATAATAAGTTGGAATGGAGTTAGAAACTTGGGGGGAGGGGTGGGTATGAGATTTCAAGGGGTTGGAATAGAGTTAGAATCCATTGGATATCTGACTCCATTCCAAAAACTCCTAACCAAACACTTGAATGGATTGAATCCATTCCAATCTATTCCAAAAGCTCCAACCAAACACCCCCTTAGTATCATGGCAATGGTTTGAATAGGTTCAGATGTTTATGATTTTTTTTGTTACTTATATTAAAAATGTTAGAAGTAGAATTTTATATTTCGTAATTCGTATAAGTTTTTTAGAGTCAATTTGGACCATTTTATACTTCGCATACATCCCGCTAAATTCTTCATCTCGAAATCCCCACATCCCTTCCTTTTAAAACCTATCCCCACTATTGAAATCATCTTTCTCACCCACCCAAACACCGATTCTAATGTCTTTTGGGGTGGGTGTAGGGGTATGTTTTTTAGGGGCTAGGGTGGCGGTTTCAAATGGAAAGGGGATGAACAAAGGAATTAACGCCTGAGCAATTGAGGTTGGACACTGGTGACGAGGGCAGTGTCGCAGGCGTTGTTGGGCGTCGAGGGTGGGTATGGATGGTGGTTTTGGCTGTTTGTGGTGGTTGTTGATGGTAGAGGATGAAATGGGTGGTCGTCGGAATTTTAGTGTTATTTGCTCTGATGGAGAGTCAAACAAAAAGTTAAATTTGGGAAATTCCATTAATTTTTCACGTTTCTCCTGTTTGGTTCCAGTTTCTTACACTTACATGAACCAAACACCTCTTGAATTTGTTATTTTTTGGTAGTTGTACCAAACACCCCTTGATTTTGAATGATCTCAATTTTCAGCTGAACTGAAATTATGTACAATAGACTAACTAACTAACTCATCTTATATATGCGTGGTCAAAATCAATACTATATATTAATTTCAGAAATCAAGGGATTTCAATGTAATTACTTAAATTTATACAAATTAATTATATTATATAGTTTTTTAATTGATAACACTGTGTGATGGACCCGAACGAGGGACTTCAATGTAAATATATATATTTTTGGTTGAAATATAAATTTAGAGAACATCAGAATATGATGATTTTCCTTAAAATAAATATGTCCCACTTATGGTATTATCATCATATAATTATACAATCGTAGTTGCTCATTCATGTACAAACATTACTTTTTCATGTACTTTTTGTCATTTTTTTTCCATTTTTTACCCTCCCTTCAAAAAACCTAAAAAAAATACTCTCTAGTTCTCTTCCTTACCAAATTATCAAATCCAACAAATTACTCAATTATGGATGCTTGTTCTTCTCATGTCGATCAAGTAACAATTCTAACTTTATTAACCATTTTTTATCAAATTAGGGAGATTGAATTTAAATCAATCTAATTAAATAAGGATTTGAAAAAATTAATGTTTGGTGAGAAACTGTTTGTTTGTTTGAAAAAATCAAGTAATAATTTAGGGTTTGGTGCTAATTTATTGTCAATCAAGAATTATTGTTTTTTTTTTCGTTCGATGCACTCCCTTGCAATATTATGGATGAATTTTTTTGATAAAAAAACATGAAAAGTGGATGATGATGATGATGACTCTTCTGGAGATGAGGAAATAACTTTTAATTGTATGTTTGTTTTTCTTGTTTGGAGGCCCTGCAATAACTGCTTTTTAATAACAAAAAACATGAGATTAGAGATGGAGTTGAGACATTAATGGATGCAAATGATTAGCATGCTGTTTTGTCAGTGCGGTTGTTTCAATAGTAATGGCAGTGCGGCTGCACCGGTACGGTGAGAGAGACGGTCAGGTGTAGGGGTCCGGTGCAAGGGTTCAGTACGAGAGTCCGGTGCAAGGGTCCTATAGTAGCATTGGTGCCGGGAGTGGAGGCGCGTAAATACTTATAATAAAATACACCCGCGGGGGAGATTGGTGGCCTGGTAAGAGATGGGTTGTAATTTGAGAGGAAAAATGGAAAATAAGGGCGTAAAAATGATAAGGGCATATTGGTCATTTATGTCCATGATTGAGTAATTCATGTCCATGAATGAGCATCACCCTAAATAAATACATGGCAGTGATGGCCCAAAGATAATCATAGGACCAAATATTTGTGTAGGGCTCGTGTCTAAAAACATAATCAAACCTAACTCGATTAAATCAAGTATAATGCTCGTCTCGACCCACTTATATAAACGAGTCATTTAATCTTATCCCAACCCCGTTAATTTTGGGTCGATTTTTCACATCGTGTCGTTATTTACAAGCTCTAATTTGAACTACCAACTGGGGATTTGTTAGCTTCCCTCGCAATTTCTCCAAAATCCATGTGATTGAATCTGATTAATTTGTTCTTTTTACTCCAGAATTTGTATTGGGTATGTTTTATTTGATCAATAGTTCAATTTAGGGTTTCAATCGCCAATTTTTTGATCTTTTTTTTTTTTTGCAGATTATTGGGTATGTTTTTTCTTGCTCAATCAAAGCAGAGAATTACCAAATGATCAGATGGGTATAATTCTAAATTCATTTGTGTTTCTTTAATTTAGTGAATGTTCAATTAATTAAAGTAGAGATTTTTATGTTGTTTTTTAAAGAAAAAACAGTAAAGATTTCATCTTTTTGTTATTTGAATTTAATTGTGGTTGATTTATATGTTTATGTTCTTCTTGCTTTTACGATATAATGGATATGCTTGTTATGAAATCATGCACCTAATGAAAGAGTCATTTTATGTCACGATCAACAATAAAAGGGTTACGTTGAATTTAGAGGATCAAATCGTCTGTTTCTTTTATGGTCGGTAGAATTTGCTTCTGTTAGTGCATTGTCATGGTAATTGAAGATCTGTTACCTGATTACCCTGCCTCATCCTGTCACCCATGTTTCATCGATAGTAAAATGTGACTTTACGGATGACCTATATAACGAAAAACTGTAATCTGTCTGTTGTTTACATAACAACCAACCTCAAGTTGTATAGCATGAGCCACAATTTTGTAATCTGTCTCTTGGTCTATTCCTGCTAGTCGTGATAATATCGATTGGCAGATGGAGGTTGTGTCTCAATATGTAATCTGTCTCTTGGTCTATTCCTGCCAATCATGATAATATCAACGATCAGGGTAACAGATATGCATGTCATTGGTTGAAGCGCAAAACCCCACTATCAACGATCAGGGTAACAGATATGCATCCCGAACCAATCCTTTTGCTAAGAGGTATGCTCTTGTCAACCAAAGGTCCTTTATGTACTATATATGTATAGACTTGATCATGCAGTTCAGGAAGAAGAGTCATAAGTTAAAATTGCATCAGCCATATGTTGACTAACATCACTGGTTACTGTGTCTCTTACTCATTAGTTAGTTACAGATTCAGAGAAACTTCTGTACTGTGGCCTTGTAATTTAATTGTATTACGACTTAAAACGACAAACTAATAAAAATCATAGCTTGAGACATAATTGTGACATCAAAGTAAATTTAATTTTCCATTCATGGTCGAGAGACAAAGTATCTCATGAATAAATTAGAAATAAATCATTACCCAAATCTTCTCTGAAAAATGAAAATCCATTGCCAATGATGCTTCGTTTCCATTTATGTGGTGTCAATGTGTCATGCCAATCCATTACCACCTATGTTACTCTAACTCCGATGATGAGGTGTTGATGTGTCGTGCCATGTCGGACATGTGCACGCGATCAAGTGAACTATTTGAGTAACATAGACTTTGACTTGACTTTGAACAAGAAAATGTGATGCGCTATTTTGTGGCAGATCCAGGGAAAATTCTTTCCCGTAGCTCTTACATATAAATTTAACCGATTAACCGTCATAAGTTGACAAACTAAATAACACTTTTAGCATCAGATAAAATCGTGACACCAAAGAAAACCTAGCTTTCCATACTTGCTAGGGAGACGAATTATCTTATGACAAATACGAGAAATAGAACATTTTACCCAATAATTCTGAAAATGCTTACAAGTCTATAAAATTTGATAGATGATGCTCGTTTTCTGAATTTGGTGTTACTATGATCCACTACAGCTTGTCTATGAGCATTAAAATGCGGTGCACTCGCTTTTGGCGAACTGAGTGAAAATTCTTTCCCGAATTCATTCGATTAAATTTCATGGTTTAACGGTTTTACCACTAAAATGACAAACTAAAAAAAATCTTAACACAATATAAAATCATGTCTTCGAAGAAAATTTAGCTTTCCATACTTGTTAGAGACACAAGACAGAGTATCCGATGAATAGAATGAGATAGAGATTATTACCTAATCTTTCTAAAAATACTTACTAGTCCTTCAAAGTCGATAGATAATGTTGTTTTTCCGATTATTTGGTGGCACTCTGATCCATTACAACTTGACCACACGC
>JAOWBH010000048.1:177370-189912 GCA_028566215.1 Silene coronaria
GTTACTTTAGTTAATTAGCTAGCATTTACACGTTATTAAATAAGCATTCCCAAGGCCTAACTAAATATATATCCACAAAGCGTGTCCACAAAGAGAGATTCAGACCACAAATCCTCAGACTACTGCATTCTAATTTCCAGCGTCTCACAAAATAACCAAGATAGGTACATTAAACCGCCCAATCAAAAGAAGAGAAGAAATACCATCCTTCTAGAAATCAACTAATCTTAATTTCAAGGAGTTATCATAGTACTCAAAACTACGTATTTTATCTACCTACAATTCCTCTTCACCTTCCCTGACAACTTCATCCTCGAACAATTGCCATTTGAAGGCAATCAGTTTGATCACAGAACTTCCTTGCTAAATTTACAAGCTATACTTCTACAATACTACTTTCCTAAAACCAACATCAAATTCATTGAAGCCATGTAATTTGCAACTCTAGCTGAAAGCATCAATGTTGCAGCTGCTGAAAGTTTCTATCAACCATGCAGATCTTATGGCCACAACCAAAATGACCAAAAACATAGAGCGCGCTGATCTCAGAAGTAACTTGCCTATATATATATAAAAAAATGTCTATGGGGCACTAATCTAGGTAAAAGTCAAAATTTGACCCCAATTATACATTGGGAGTCTAGGAGATGGTCAACTAAGGAAATGGGTTGGTGACTTGGTGGATATCCAAACAAACCAAATATGACTACTAAGTCCGATTATGGTAAAAACTCAAATCCTCCTACATTCTATAGATAAAAGCCTTCCCCAACATTTTCCAGTATTTGCCAAAAAAAGTAAAAAACCAAGAGGCTCTCTGCAAAACAATCCAAAGAAAACAACAATCAGCATATGCCAAAGGCTAATCAAGTCTTCAAGACCGCCTCAATGCCATTCATCATAATTCGTCAAGCTAGTTTTCTGGAGTTCGTATCAATGGACAAACCTTGACATTGTACCTTCAAATTGAAATCTGACAAATTTTATTTTGGTTGTATTTTTGTGGAATCCGAAATTTGTGCACAGTACCACCAAGTACCACAATCCTCCCTGAAGCTACCTTCAAGTAGCCAGCCTCAAATTATAGTCTCAAATTTGCGTATACAGCAGACAGTACTACCCTTCCCTTCCCTGAAACTACCTTCGGGGTACCCGATCAGTTATTATAAACCCTCAAATTTCCCAAAGATGACCAGGATACCTCAAAACTGCAACCTAACCACCTCTGTGTCATACCTCTAATGTTAATGTAACTCATAAATCATACTCGTAATACAATGATGGTACCTCATCAAGCTCAAAAGATAGCAACTTTATGTTCATCCAAACGACTACAACCCAGATGAGAAAAATGTAGACAAACGCTTCTCATATAATCTCACTACCAACACCTAAATAACCTCCGAGTTATACAAATTCCACAAATTATTGTAGGTAAGGCAAGAGTTCGTATAAAACGGGTTCTACGCACCCATTTTTTTCACTTGTTATTTCATTTGAACTGAAATGATTACGATTATCGTGGTTGTGGATCTGCTTCACACTATTATAGAGTAAGACGGTCTTACAAGAAATTACAAGAGACTAACTCAGGGAATTCTTCCCATCAACCTAAGAAACATTTCCTTACATCTGACCTCACTACCCTAACCAAATAAGGGCTAATAACAGAGAAACAGCTCCAATGTAGACCTAAGAGTCAAAATTTAACCCTCAATCTTAAATTTACCAAAGTCAAAAACCCTAAAAAATCTAATCGAACTCTAAAATCAATTAGATTATCAACTAAGAACAAAAATCAAACACTACCCATTTCAATTCAATCATAATAACGACAACCCATTAACTCCAATCAAACAATAACCATCAAAATATAATCAATCAATGTGAATATAATAAAGGGCAGAAAAATTAGAGTAAAATAGGGAAATACCTTGGAAGAAGAAGATGAATGTGATGAGCTTGGAAAAATGTGAGATTTACGATGAGGTGCAAGTGTGGCGAAAATTCCCAGATCGCCGGAAATCGCCATTTTAATTTGTGTTTTTTGGGGATTTTACTGTTGCTGTGTACTTGGGTAGTGTTGTGGTCAACAGAAGTTTGGTTATTGAAAAATGTTGCGAGAATGATTTTGTCGTCCTTACAATTACGACAACGTTTGTGTGATTGGTTCGTGTTTTATGACTAAACGGCTTTAGACGATGATTTATTTTGACCAACGAATTAAAGCTTTCATTAGGACTAATTAAGTTCGAGTTAGCTTATTTCACTTCAGATCAATTTAATTTGTTTAGTTGAAAATTAATGTAATTTTGGGCTTGATTAATGATGTCGAAGGGCGACCCTCGTTTATCAAGTTTCGTTAGCCTAACATTTGTTGCAATGAATATATGTGTGATATCCTTACTTCGCCCGCTTGGTTCCAACAACTTATACTATATTATTGTCTGATTTTGCATAATAATGTATATGGAATTACGTCCCTCCATTTGTTTTAGTCCCTATGTAATAGGAGATTTCCTTGTCTAGTGATGCAATGATAGCTCGAATATTTCTCATTATAAATAATGTGTGATTTTACAATTGGCTTATTTAGATTTCTTTTTGTATTAAAGCTTATCTAACTACTATGTTTTCTCTTTAGAAATTAGGCCATTAGAAAAAAAATTGATTTTAACACGAGCCACCACCCTATTTGACGACTTCAAAATCCCTTTTCATTTCAGCTTGAAGAGTGGATAATGCACATGCTCTTCCATACTATATGTTGAAATTCCGTTTGTTAGAACCTCAGAGTCACGAGGCTTTGATATTGTAGGAAGTAAAAAAAAACATCTCAACCATCTTCCTAAGATTTTGTGTGATGTGCAATCAATAATTCTTACTATATTTAAAATTTTCATTTCAAATCTAGGGAGTGTAAAGTTATAGAAAGTACATTACTACCTTTGAAGAACAAATATTAGATTTGCCACTTATATCATGACACACATCATATCACTATGCGGGCTGACGTATTATGCATTGATTAGACTTCAGTCCTCAACCATCACCTTAAGATTTTGAATATACTCTGCATATCTTAACAATTTCTATACCTTCGTAAAAGAGTAAAAGAGTGTAAAGATATACGGAGTAGCTTTGAAGAGCAAACATTAGATCTGCGAGTCTGCGACTGATATCATCACACCTTATATCTATAGGAGCTGCATAAAAATGACTACCGGATCATTACATTAATTGTATTAAATATGTATACTGTATACATATCTTTCGATAACTAAGGTATATACATCATTCTGCTTGCAGACAATCTGCTTGAACCTTCAAAAAGTGCAGCTCAGAGTCACTGTTAATCAAGATTTCAAGCCGCGTACCATGTCATGTATCCAATGCTTCAAAGTTTCCCCGCTTATTGCTGGGTTAGTAGGCTATGCTGTTATCAGACTACTCCTGATGAAAATTGTGTTGATAAGCGCATTTAGGAGTCGGAACAAAAAACTTGAAAATACCTTAGTCTGTACTCTGTATATACTTGTGTGTGCACTGTCATAGTGTCATTTGTCACCCTACTCCATAAGTATAGCTAAACACCGGCGGCCGTATAAATTTCTTGGTTTTCCTGCGACGTCGGACATGTAAACCTTGATGTTCCATCAACTTCTTAGCCTTGGAGTAAGCATTTATCAAATATCCCCTGAATCTTGTTATATCAAGCCTTACATCTTGGCTTTTCAAGTAAACATTATGCAATGCTGACCAGTTTTTACTTGCAATTGAACTCGATTCCCGAACTAAAACATGATCTTTACCATACTTCTCAGATAAAGTACTTTCATTTGGTTTGATTTTGTACTCCGTATATTCCAACTTCATTCCCTTAGCCAAATTCCTGAAATACGTCTTAGCGAGCCAGTCAC
The DNA here is from genome assembly GCA_028566215.1 of Silene coronaria. Taxonomy (NCBI): domain Eukaryota; kingdom Viridiplantae; phylum Streptophyta; class Magnoliopsida; order Caryophyllales; family Caryophyllaceae; genus Silene; species Silene coronaria. Next base: position 181,291 of record JAOWBH010000048.1, read on the forward strand.
CGCCAAGTGGAACGACCTGGATGAACGCTCCACCGGGCTGGAGGAAGAGCGAGTGGGTCAGTGCAGCTCCGTGGACACCCATTATCGCGTGACTACCATTAATCAGCCTATACACATCGCAGAGGTATGTATAGGCCGATGGCTCAAATATGACCACATCAAAACCCTCCTCTTGGGCGGCTTTTATGACAGCGTCTTGATTGATTATCACCCTGCCTACAGCCCCTGATCGGCTCACCAACACAAGCCTCGGTCTGCCCTTGATCTTGGGAGCAGGCCACACGAGGCATTTCCGGTATCCTTCCTCTAGTGAGGCACGGAAATCAAGAAAACTCTTTTGCCCTGGTATCAGAGCAGGGTTAATTGTCATGGGTCCATGCGATATGAGGCCTACAAACACAGATGGGAAGCAATGTGTGACGGTTTGGTTGTCGAGGTTGATGATAGGATTGTTCGAGAACTGACCAAGAATCGCCTCGTATTTACCGTACCACCATTCACTGTAATCTGCTATGACAAGGGTAACATCTTGATTTGGGAAAATAGTGTTTTTCGTGATGAAAAGCGGCACAAATCCGTCATTAAAGTCGTGGAAGAAATTACCCGTAAATCCACCAATGCTAAACACTAATGCAGGGGTGTCATGTTCGACTGTACACGAAAAATCGAGTGTTTTTGTAGTTAAGGTAATTTCTTGGATGCTATCCATAGTGCCAATGTCGCTTTTTCGAGGGTAAGGACGAAGTTTCTCAACTAAATGAGAATCTTTGGACGGAATTGGTGATCTTGTGAAGAATGTGGCTGTATTTGGTTCTAGTATAGTCGGATTCTTAAGACGACAAAAGTCGTAAAGCTTGTGAGATCGATCACACGAGATGGATTGTTTTAATGCTTCTCCGTGACCATGGATAATGGCTAAATGACGGGTTGGTATCGGTGATGACATTATCCTCGAATTTTGCCCATAAGTACCTTCTGGTTGGACCGGAAACGGCGAAATTTGGGAGGGTGAGCTCTTTGTTACTAATGTTCTTCTCCATCTTGTATGATCTAGGAAAGAACAAGGAAAAGCATAGTCAAGTGAAAATGGACTAAAGGGTGACTTAAATTTCAATTTTCAAAGCAACTACTATTAATTTTGGGTATATAACAATTTGATAAGTATGATAACAAGTTAACAACCATGTTCTAATTAACAAACGGAAGATGTCTTAACCTAATGATTAAGACTGAGGTATCATGAAAAAAAGTCGCGGGTTCGAATCCCCATCCAATTCCCTTGTATTGGCACTTGTCTCTGGTCTCGCGCCTCATTTGAGATCAAAGGAAAATGTTCTATGAGTAATTTACAAAATGCTTGCATATTTTTAAAATTAAAGGTGGAAATGTCACACATAGTTTTGACATTATTCACTCAACTTATACACTTAAGGTCTTAACCATGTTCCTTAATTGATCAAATCATTAAGAATGAAAATTATAAAGATACCCTAAAATTTAATTTCAACGCAAACGATCACATTATCCCAGTGCCTAAAAAACATCAGCATGCGACGAGGTAAAGGTTTAAGAACTTAAGATGTACATACACAAAGTTGATCATCATATATATGACAAATTAAAGAACCCTTTTCCCGTATAGTAATGTAAGTCGGTCTTGCACAAGTATATCATAAACTAATACACACAAAGAATAATCATGATCTAACAAATAAAATTACCTTGATGATGATGAAGAGTAGAAGTTTTGATGATATAGAAGAAACCCAGTTGAATAGCCAAAAACAAGATTACACGAACACATAATTTCTCTACTTTAAATTTCTTCTTCATCTTCATAACTACACTTCTTGTACTCCCTACTTTATTTGTCGGTCGAAACAAATTATCAAAAATTCATCACAAAACCTTATTTTTTTTTTTTTTTAGAATATACTCCTAAGTGATAATCGACTTACATTATTTAAAAAAAAAATGAAGTAAAAAAGTAGAAATGATGGAAGTTTGAAGGCGTTTCTTTGACGGTACGTTGAGAAAGGCAATGATAAAGAAGTACGTAATTAATTAATTAATTAAAATAAGAAAAGGAGACAATACTACAAGAAGTGTTGGAAGGTCATTAATTTTCTTTGGGTTTCTAATTAATTGTTCTTGTATATTCACGTTTAATTGCTTCTTTTTTAACGTTTATATTCTTGATTGATGTGGATTTAATGGTTGTTATTAATGTGGTTTTAATTGCATAAAGGTATTATATCATTGATCAACGATATTATACAATCAGTTGTATTACAACTGATTGTATAGTTTTCGACTAATACAAATGAGTAATGAAAGAATACGATTTTAGATTTTGAAGTTGTACTACTTGTATGTATTTGTCTACTTCGTTTCAGCAAAGTCGGTTACTCGTCGACTGATAGGATAATACTAGGGCGTCAACAGGTAGTATCTAGACTCAATATCACTTGGTGGCTTCTTCTCATCATTCAAAATGATAATATTTGTGTATATTGATTTTTGTTATTAAAATAGTTCGATTTTGATTATGTGGTGTATTTATAGTAATTTTCATATATGATGCGTTCTTTAAAATACGAAATTAAGATTAATTAATTAAAGGAAGGGCCACGTCTTTTGGTTGGCCACAAAATCATATGGAGTATGTGGTTAGAGGCGTATAAGCTAGTGTTTAATATCTTTAGTACTTGTATTTCATTGAAATAAATGTCTAAAAATCAAGTAAACTAACTACAACTCATAAATTAATGGAAATAACTAACAAGATTAAAGTATATACCTTAAAGTTTTTCTTTAATGTTTATTAGGATTTAGGGATTTTTGTACTACAATTGAGAGTTTGATATAGTCTCTTTTGAAATACTGAAGGCAATATAAATAGACACCTCCCAAATCCGATTTTTCATTTAACACATCATAATCGAAAATCGAACTCATAATTACCTGTCTAGGAAAAAAGGAGTATATTCCTATTTATTACTTCAAATATAGTCGATTAAAGTAATACGGAATATTTTACTAAAAAAATTGTTAGATACAATGAATTAATTACAATTGAACCATTAGTGGCGCAACTTGTGGATTGTGTCTAACATAAGGTGTTACTTAACAAAATAATAAATTCTATGACGAGCATGTCCGCTTGCGACGGATTAAGTAATACAGTAATGTTGGATAGATAAGACAATAATAATTTGTTTTGTCTTATCTGCCCACATAAGTAGCAAATTAGCAATTAACTCATCACAAACTTGTAACGGATATGTCCGTCATAAGGGAGACTTACTGCGGTAACAAAATAGATGCCCATAAAGTACTTCCCGTTGTTATTAAGTAAGATTGTAAGGCACGCTCTCTCTTTTAGCTAAATATAGTTGAATTAAACTGAATTAAAATAAGAGTTAATTTATAAAAAGATGAACTAAATTAAGCAGATATAAAGTATATTAAATTTCTAAAGTATATTAAATTAAATAGAAATTAACTAAACTGAGATAAGCTAAAATTATGTCCAACAGTCTGACAAGGTAAATGTGAAGCTTCTGACTATCACAGGCAAGACGGATTGAATTATGTAAATGAGTAAGCATGTGATGAGCTCTAACTTTAATGCACTCTACCCTTATTTATTCTGTCCCTTCTTCTCTTCTCTACTCCCCCACCCACCCCCACTAATCTTGGAGACTCTTTAGCCAAGTGTCATCAACTACACTACACTTTCCTAACCATCCATGTGATTTTCAACTGTCTATAAACTTTGTTAGGGGAAAAAATCGGCTTAATTCAACATGTAAAGTCGAGTGAGATGATATTCATAATCTGAGTTTAAAATTCGTCGACATTTAACTTTTTCCTTGTGCTAATTTTACACCAAGGAAAAACTCTATATATCAAGGGTTCGAATCTTTCTTCCATATTCATCGTCTAATAAATATTCAAAATCATTAACTGAGCTAAGACATTTTTCTTCATGGTAACCGAGTGAGATTTGGTTAGAAGTCGATGCATTAAATTAATTTTGTGTAATCAATATAGGTTGAATAAAATAGGGAGTATAGGGTAAATAATATTATCTTGGGTATATTTATGTCTGTTTAGTTCGACTCAAATTCGTTCAATTTTCCGAGTTCATCATGTATAATTAAGGTATTGCACTAATTTACTAAAAAAAAAAAAAAGTATTTTACTAATTATATACACCGACACATCTAATGAGCTCAACCTACCATGCATGCCACCAAAACAGAAAGAAACATTATTTTTAATATTTTCTTTTATGGCAGAAGCAAAAAAAAATACTCCAAAGTCCAAATGTACTTGCTTTCCACTTTATAGGTTGTTCTACATCAAAATGTTTGCATAGCTTTCTTATGCAAATTCTCATTTAAGACGGCACAATCCGTCTTAAGCTTAAGACGAGTGGTGTGGTACTTGATCAGCCTTAAGCTTAAGACGTATAGTGTTGTCTTAAGGGAGACTTGCTAGCTTTCTTATATGCCCTTTTCAAGTATTTACTGAACCGAACCAAATCTAGTTTAACATGAATCAAGAAAGGGGCGAAAACCTGAGAATATGGAGATATAAGCAAGTTTGGAAGCGGTAGGGGACAGTACAGTTGAGGGCAAATGGTCTGCCAAATGCTACCATGGCGTGCAAAAGTCGATGCCTCTGGTAAAATTTAGCGTGCAAAAGGCAAGAACAAAGGGAGGATGGTTATATAAGATTATAGCACATGCCATCATAAATCCACTCATGTAGCACAAGGGCACTCTGTCGAGTACACTGCAGATGTCACTCTATCGAGTACACTGCAGATGTCGTAAAAACCAACCTTTGACGATAATGTCATTTGATATATTTTGTCAAACTGTCCCAAATTGTGGAAGCGAGCTTTGACGGAACTATCAGGGTCCTTCACAGTTTGGTACCGATCAAGAAATAGCATAGTATGCACTACTTCAGAATGTTATTCAAAACAGTGTTTGGCAGAGGTCATCTACACAGCATAACTGCAACATTTCAACATTTGACTGAGGCAATATGGAGAAATATAAAATTGGAAATATGGAGAAAATATAAGAACAGAAAAAATATTTTGAATCTTTGGCAATGACAAAATTGATGTCACATTTAGCTGAACATAAAATTGGATAAATGACAGGTATAAAGAAAATATAAAAAGCTACATTCTGTTAAATAACCTATACCCAGCTACCAACGGAAAATAACTGCCTATAAGCTGAGTTGCTCCAATTCAGAATTTTCAGATCACTTTGCCTACCCGTCTAACACTCGAGCCCAGACATTAGCATACCATCTGGACATTATTTAAAGCCAACGTTATGAGAATCTTTCAAAAAGTAGCCAAGTCAGAGACTTGGACAGACATGCTTTAAGGTGAGTCTGAGTAAAAAAAGCACATTTACCAAAACCTTCGATGATTATGACTTCGCGAAAAAAGTAGATAGTTTGGGCTTAACCCTAACCTTAACCTTGTCCATGCTTTTCGAACCCCTAGTAGCACAAAGCCACTGTCTAGGTGTTTCAAGGTCATCACCTGTTACAGTTGGTAGATGCCAACTGCCTCCTTCGGATTCTTGGATGACAATAGAGTACAGTGGAGGCATGTGGAGATCAAGCCCTTTTCTTGAGACGGTCATCCTGACCTGATGTTTCTCCTTCCACCTTGGAAAAATGCTATTCCCTAGAAGCTGGAACAAGTGGTCTCTCATTTCATCATTAGTGATGAGCAAACACTTGTTACTAACGGCAGCATATAACCAATACCAGTCATCATTTGAGCCTGTTGGGGTCACATACAGTGAACCCGCTTTCTTCCAGTTTTCCAACAGTCTTCTGGCATTAGGCTCTAATGCAGGGCCACGGTTAACACGTCCTATGTGCAGTATAATAAGTGGCATTTTCTTTGAAGGGCTGATTTCTCGTAATTCTTCCACAACATTATTAAGCTGCCTAAAACTAAAACCATGAGTATTAATCATGCCAACATTAGCACCATCCACGACTGCATCAAAAGGTCCATGTCTCCTAAGCCACTCTTGAAACTGCACAAAACTAGCCTTCTTTTCTTTCTTACTGGCCAAAGTACTCAACGAAGCAGCAAAACTTTCAGTTTCGTTAGGATCAATGTCAATACACACAAGTTTCTCACCACAACAACTACACACACCCGTCTTATCCATCACCGCCTTGACCACCTTCCACTTACCACTACCAAGCCAACCTTGCCCGTGACACCCACCTCCACCCCTCGCAACACCTTCCTTCACTTTCTCCACATCCCAATTCTCCAACCCAACACTACTCCCCGTCTCAGACAAAAACCAACCCTCCACAACCTTCGCAGTCTCCTCAGAAACCTGTCTCACACTTACTCGCAACCTATTCAACATCTCGTAAACCTTATCTCCCCTCTTAGCATCCACACTCACCTTCAAAAGTGCAGCCAACTCAGGCTCCTCAGCCACCACCCCACATTCCACCATATCAGCATCGACATCATACGCTTTATCAGCATCCCCCTTCTCACAAAAACCAAACAGCACCGGCTCATACGACCTAAGCTTAGGAACTACACCACAACTCTTCATTTTCTTAATCAAATCAAAAGCCATTTCTGGGTCATTCTTAGCAGCTGCTAATCTAGCTAAACTAGTAAAAGTCGCCTCATTCGGGTCAATCTTATTATCAACCATTTGGCTGTATATGTCAAAACCCATTTCTAAAGCATGATTATTCACAGCATTAGCATTACTAGCAGCATGAGACGAGCATAAATAAAGCAATACATTATAATGATAAACGGAAAGCGATATACCATCGTTTAAAGCCGCTTTATATAAGGAAAGAGCCTCCTTAAGATCATTGTTCTTGGAACACATGTTCAATTTAGCCTTGAACACAGATTCAGGTAACTCGTAACGCTCTTTCTTCGATATGGGCGGCCTTGAATGCCCTTTTTCTCGTTTGCCGGATGCCGAGACAGCTAATGTTGATAAGTAACTGGTTGATTTGGTGGGAAAAGAATTGATTTTTGTAAGATATGGAGAAAATTTGGTAATTGGGTAAATTGTGGGATTTCTGAGGACAGTAAAAAAAGGACGGCAATGAGAAAGGGTAATCATAAGAGGTATCTTTGACATGATTAACCGGAGAAATCTCCAGTTTTTGTTGTTGGTCGTCAATGGTGATGCGGGTTTATGGGATTATGTTGTACAAGGGCTTAGGGTTTATCCATCCAATTGGTATTTGCTCAAGATGTTTGGACGGAGCGTCAAGTTAAGACGGTGTTAAACAAGAATTGATACTAAATACTCAATAAATATGACCTTAATAATCCGTCCCCATACCCGAGTTTGATTTGTAGTTCAATTGACTCGATTAACATGTTTGTCATGTCTAGATAATATCCACAATACCTCAAAAACTTTAGCATATGACAAGCTTTAACCGGATTAAGACCGTGATCATTATACCTCAAAAACTTGATAGGAGTATTTATTTAAGTCGGTTTTACACAAGTATATCTGAAACTAATAAAAACACAAGGAATAATCATTAATCTAACAAATTACCTTGATGAGAACAAGAGTTTGCTCAAATGATAAGAGCTTTTTTCTTCCAATCATGAAATTAAAGGTCTGATTCTAATCGCGACATAAGTGCGTTCATTTGAACCAAAAAATAAATTACCTTATCCTTGATTATAAGGATTGAGGGACGCTAGTCGGTCTTGTTGAACTCATACTACGGAGTACTTTATTTGCCGATAGAAACAAATGACCAAATATTCACCGGATAGAGTAACAAATGGCCCCAAAGGTTTAACCTTATGTGCAATTAGGTCCATTAGGTTTCACACAAACTTTCTTAGGTGCAAATTAGTCCCAAATATTTTGCTTAAAGTGCAATTAAGTTCAAATTAACTACGAAGTATTATTTTGAGATAGAGTAGCCGGTTGGTATTCAATCAATTAGTTTATTTGTCATTTTTTCATCAATTAGTTTCATTTCTCTCTAAACATATATTTTGAGATATCATCACCACCTCACCGGTTGATTTTCAATCTCAGTACCAGCCTATCAAAAATCACATACAATATCATACATTAGAGTACCACCAGATGATACTCAACCTGACAAGTGGTTTTTCAAGTCGTTTCCACTCAATCAAACAAGAACTAAACTAACGTAGAAAACGGTTAGTAAAGGTCGAATCCACAGGGAGCAAGTCGTTGACTACTAATTGTTATCGTTCTTATGTTTAGCTAAGTAAATAGAAATTCAAGTTGGTAACGAATAAAAGAGAGTAGCAAAAGCAAATGAACATAAACAAGGTACTAAAAGAAATGAATTGAAGACTAGTAATCAAATTAAAGCAAATAATTAAGAATAGAAATAACGGTTTTAATCAAGAGATAAAAGGCCTAGGGTACGATCATTCCACCGACACAAGCAATTTACCTATCAATTCCGGATAATCAATTGTCTAGGGGTATTATTAAGGGGGAAACGCCTCTAATTCGCCTATTAACTCCCTCCCGGGCTCATAATAGGACACTAGTCTCTCCAATCTACCTC
>JAOWBH010000048.1:197699-218299 GCA_028566215.1 Silene coronaria
AGACAGCTTGAAGCTGTCATGTTTAAGTGTGCAACCCACTCCGGAAAATTCGACCGAACCCGAGCATGTTTAAGTGTGTAACCCACTCCGAAAAATTTGACTCGAATCCGAGCAAATTCAACTTCAGTGAACTCGAAAATGATGCAAATTGGATCCGAGCGAAATTGAACCCAATTTGACCTAAGATGACTAGTGATTCTGGCTAACCCGATACGTGTTTTGAAAAGTGAAGATGATATATGCAATCTTTGTATGTTATAAATGATGTTATTCAAAGTTCATAACATTAATCTTAATCCATTTGTCGAGGTTTATTTGTGATATAATTAAACAATCAGCTAACGGTTTATTTCTAGTAATTGATTCATTATTTCATAAGTTATTATTATTCATTAGCAAGTACTCCCTAATAAGAGGTCTCGTGTTGGAACCCTAAGAATGCAGCAGTGTTAAAACTCATGGGGGATAATTTTACCACCCTTGATCCTACCCGACTCGAATCTGAACTAAACCGGATGGCTTACAAGTACACCTTAAAAAAAAGAAACGTACTCCCTCCGATTTGCAAGGGTTGTCCATTTACTTTATGCATGAAAATTAAGAATTGTGACTATTTATGAGTGGATTGTGATTATTTTATAGTATATTTTTTTACCAGTTCGAGCTATTTTGCCATCTTCTAACCTCTCGCTCGTGTTCAATTGACTATTTTCGTTGTTTTTCTTGTACTCAACATCAATTTCTCAGGTGAAATTTAGTTGACATTCATTAAGATATTTTTAATTTTTAACTTATACTACTAGATTAAAGTATCAACATATTTAATGAAGAAACAAAGTTAATTTGCAATTTAAGCCAACTTTTTTATTTGATACTCCTCGGCCTCCATCTAAATGAATTGATAAATAAATAAATGAGATATATTTTTTATTAAACGTATTAAATTCATTTGAATTGAACGCGTATCTTCTTTTAATCGTGAGTAGCTTATATCAAATCAAATAATATTAAAAAGATTGTCATTTTGACACATTAAATTCAAATAAACCACTAGTTATTGCAAAACCTAACTTAATAATTGAACATTTCTAATTTTTTACAAAAGAAAATAGTTATATACTTACGAAATTTATATATAATCTTGTACTTCTTGTAACATTTTTGAAAATTTCATTTAATTAGTTGTAGCAAACTATATATTTTACTTATTTTTATACATGATTTTTCTAAAATATGTTCTAAAGGCACATTTCAACAAAACTTAAAATGAAAGTTTGATGATAAATATCATTGAAAATTGAACAATTTTTCAGATTTCAATTTCATATTTATTACTTGTATCAAACTTTTCATTTAATTATCTTTAACATGTGCCTTTTGGACACATCTTGCTACTTTAGCAAACATCGTTTTGACCGATTTGTCAATTTTCGTGCTAGTAAACTAACTAACTAAAAAGTTTTAACATTTAATTTACTTCATTCCTATATTAAAAAGTTATTTTGTAGCCCCGAAACAAGATGCTCAAATCTAAAAGAAAACTTTCCATGACAAGCAACCGTGTTACACAAAATAAAGTAGCCCTTCAAATTTACCGTTTTAATAATTCATTATTATGCCGTAGTATATATTTGCATGTGAATCTTCCTTGTAATATAAGTTAGCACGACAACGTACGTAAATGCCTAAGATTAATCCGCTATAGTCTCTCTGAGACTCCTCCTAAGACGGAGGTATCCATTTTATAATCAGTAGGTCTCTCAATATTAAGTTTTTGTGTTTTACAACTATAACTAAAACAGGTTAAACACTACGCTTCTCAGATGAGACAAATTTTGTTATCAAGTATTCTTTTGAATATCAGCTCATCTAGATAAGTGCTTAATATTTGACTGAATTTAACTATAAAACAGTTTTTTCCGTCTTATTAAGAAGTGGTCGTGAAATTTAATATCCTTCACATAGTACTAGGAAAATCGTACCACAAATGGGCAAAAAGTGACACATAAACAATTAACGATGAATACTCCGTATTATTTGACTCATAAGTATGTATTAGATTAGAAATATTAATTAAAAGTTGGCATTTTGAGTGCAATTTCAATAATCAAATTCTATAAAAAGCTCCCAAGATTTACGTAAATTGCATAACTCATACGATTAAAGACTTGGGATCAAAGAGCACAATAAAGAAAAAACAAAAAAAATATTTTCTTTATTTTTTTTCGGGCGAAAAAGAGGAAAATGGAAGGCAAAATATTTCTTCCATTAATGGCTCTTGCCCTTGTTGTCGGTTCACTGATCGGAAATGTGGACGGAGCGATTACGTTGCCCCGGGATACATTGACCCGATTATACTACAAGAAGACAAACACTTGTGAAAATGTGGAAGCATTTGTTAAGTACCAAGTTAAGGTGTTTTGGGAGCAAGATAAGACCATCACTCCCAAACTCCTAAGGTTACTTTACTCTGATTGTATGGTCACGGTATGTTTTCTTCATCTTAAGCGTAATTACCGATTCATGTTTTTCGTAAATTTCATTATTGTGTCGAAAATGGAATGCAGGGTTGTGACGGATCAATTCTTTTAGACGGGAAGGATTCAGAGAAAACAGCAGCCCAAAATGCAGGACTAGGAGGGTTTGTATTCATAGACAAAGTCAAGCAAGTTGTTGAACAAAGATGTCCGGGAGCCGTCTCGTGTGCTGATCTCCTCATGCTTACTACTAGAGATGCTGTTGCCTTGGTATGCCATCGTCTTCCACTTCTAAACTAGTTGCCCTATGGCACCGCGAGAGGGTGTCAGCAGGAGTTGTAACCCTCTTTATGATCGCCATTAATTTTGTTATTAACATTACGCAGTCTGGAGGTCCATCCTACATTGTTCTTACAGGACGAAAGGACGGGTTTTCTTCAAAAGCTTCGTCTGTGGATCTTCCGTCACCGTATGTATCAATGAATGAAGGCCTTAAGTACTTCAAAGACAGGGGTCTTGATGTTCAGGATTATACTACTCTCTTAGGTAATGATCAGTGATCCGACACAAAAACTTATATTTTGGCAAATTAGACCGTCTCATTCAGCCAAATGAGAACCGTGTTAGGACTTCTCATATACGACTCACTCGAGATGTAACCTCATTTTAAAGTCGACTTTCCTAATACGTATATTTTCAAATTATATTCAGGAGCACATTCAATGGGGCAAGCACGGTGTCGTTACATTCGCGGTCGTCTATACAACTTCCAAGGCACAGGAAAGCCAGATCCGACACTAGAGTTATCAAAGCTGCAAGAGTTACGAGCACAATGCCCAGAAAAGCAGAAGGCAGGGGAACATGAAGGTCTAGTGTACCTTAACAAGGACTCGGGTGACACGTTCCGGCTCACGAATTCATACTATAAGAACATTTTGTCAGGCAAAGGTGTCCTCAGTATTGATCAAGAGTTATATTATGGGAATGATACCCTACAACTTACGCAACAATTTGCTGATCCTATAACTGGGTTTCGGGATTACAAGCTCGCTTTTGCGCTATCCATGAATCGGATGGGTAATTACAAGGTCTTAACTGGTAAACAAGGAGAGATCAGAAGACATTGTCATTATACAAATAGCAACAATCCTCACCTGAAGTAGAAGTAATAGGGGATCATATGTAATGTAATAATAAGCGAATTTTTGTTACGAATATGTTTAAATTTTGATTTTTGGGAAGCCAAACGTTCATAATAAATGAGATAACATAATGATGCCGTCATAAATGAAAATTTGTGTAATTATATATGGTGTAATGAATTAGTCCTTTTTTTCGTCAAACTTATATTTCAGCCTAAACTCGGGATTTTTATCACATGGTTGGTGTGGGAGGATGATACCTAAACTCGGTAACATCATGCATTCATGCAACGAACTTTCGAAAGAATGAGAAAATGTCAAGGACAGGTTCGGACATTAGTAACATGTTTCTTAATATCCAGTGAGTTGATCACCCTTATGTGTTTCTATCGTTTGGCTTACATAATATTACCGTCTATTAAATCTGTGTTTTATTCCTTCACAAAAAGTAGGAAAGTCGAGTGAATAGACGACTAGTATTTGTTCACCTTGAAAATGTGCTAGGTCCAATCATCTCATGAAAGCAAAATATACATAATTCAATAGCCTACAGTCGCATTAGCAATCAGGTATGACGGTTACATCTACAAAAAGCAACATGGCATAGCGCCATAGCCGGATTCTGGTGTGGCACAAAATGGTCACGGATTTGATCAGGGTATATAGGTTTTAGGGTTTTGACTGGGTAGAAAATTTTCCTTCTGGGTGAAGCTGGTTTCTGTTCAGAATTACCGGCTATGTGGATGTTTGGCTAGCAAAGGATGTTATTTCTGCCATATTAACCCGAATAACGAGTTCACTAGTGGTAGGGGTCGGGGGAGAAGAGGGACCACGAGAATCGACAATGGAAGAGCAGAGTTCTGTAAATAGTATAGAGCAACTCTGAAACGTACATTCTATGAAATAATCAGCATATAGAGTTACTACAAAGACCAACAAAACTGTTTTACCATACTATTCACCCCTTCTGGTTCAAAGTTCAGCTACCACTTTTGACAGCCACAGTTAATTTACCGCTCTCGGAAGCCTCAGATACATTTGCGCCGAAGAATTGTAGACCATCCTTTGTAGATTGCTATCACTGATATCACGACCAAGTTAGTTACTAAAGATGAGGCCATTATTGAGTAGAAACTAGAAACAACTTCTCCAAACCAGTGCAGATATACATAGTAAGATCAAGTGATTTAAATGTCAAATGTGGGTGCATATCGAATATCGGGAACATATTTTTACGAAAGATATAATCATGTTTTTGCCCGAAAGTGATTTGCATAAGTGCTCGTTTGGTTACCGCGCACAAAAAAACATGATATGCAATTCATGGGGAATTATTGAATTGACATCTTATTTGGTTAACAAAACCCACATGATTCATTGCCAATTTACCTAATTCTCCTAGATAAATGTGAATCCTTGTCGAACTCCGATTCCTGTGTTCAACCTAGCAACTTTTCCATTCATGTGGAATGTAGATTCATGCAACATTCAACTTCCTAGGTATTGTAGGGTGTCATGTTGGAAAGAAATATCTCGTCAACAAGCAACACTTCGTCAACGTGAAGTGGAAGTAATATAGCAACAATAATCACAGAAGCATGGGTAAAGTGGTAAACAAATAACAAGTAAGTCCATCCCAAAAAGTTCCCTTCTACTCCCCCGTCACCATATGTGCCGGCACACAGTTGCATGACTCACTGAGGGGGTCAGAATCGGGTTCATATCCAAGTATCAGACTCTCTAACTCAAATTCAAAGACGTGACTATATTGTCCTAAAATGAGGTTACTGGTACGACGAACACCTTCAAAACCGAAAATAATATTTAAAAATATAAAATATATGTAGCTTTTATAGTGAAATATTGATATGGAACATAATGCTACAAATCATCAAAGATTAAAAATATATGCTTCATACACCCGTCCCTCCTCATACTCTTGTCATGCATGACTCTCTGTCTTGCTAATAGACATGTCGAATTAACAAGTGCCAGATAAGAATTTTTACTCATATCCTCGAACGTCATGTCAGACACGAGTATGGTCCGAGGCCTGAAGATTCGAGGTAAGAGTGTAAGAGTAATTGAATGGTTTGACTGTTAAGTATCCCCTACAATTACATTAAGCCCTTTCAAGCTAACCAATACAATTATATTAAGACTACTTGTGGTCGTTCAATACTTTTGTAGTAAATATAACTATAGGAAGTAGAAGGCAGATCACGAGACACTTGATTTAAGTGCTTAAAGAAAAATTAGAACAAGGACAGGAAATGACTTACCTTGTTAGTTGTCATTGTGAAGAAAATTGTCGCAAACCAAAAGATAATACAAAACCCTCAAGCTACAGCATGAAAGAATCTCTCGAGACTGACACCATATTTTCAGTCTAAACTAGTAGAAGCCGGCCAAGCGCTTTAGGGTGTCCTACCAAAATGCACCTCCACAGAATTCATTAAGCTTCGTCTTGTGGCGATGGAACGTTGGGCTTGATTAGCTGTTTCAGATGACACGGTTAATAGTGAAGGAAGAGAGTATAAAAGAGAGGGAAAAAAAACATTAGCATCAACCGCTCTAGATGATCGAAAATATAAACGCCATTATTAGGCTGTTAAACTTGCAACACTGCTAAAGGTATAGAAGCACCTTGTAGAAATATTTTTTCCGAAGCTTGACTGCTGTTCGTATGCATCTTCTGACTCTTATCTTCAGCATGTTATCATTAAATACCTACAAAAGTGATATGTTTGATGAGTCGATTGTATTTTACGAAGATAGAAAACAGATACTGTTATAGACATGGAAAAAAAATGTTGCAAACGTGAGGGGAATAATATGGGATGGAAGGAATCCTCAAAAGACACGAAACAGCAATAGATAAAAGAGTCTCATTCATGGCCAAATTCAAAGAAGCGAATGAAGAAACTAAATGTGCTAAGCTTATAGCGTATAAGTGTGTGTATCCTCAAATACGAGATCCATAGAATTCATTTCATTGTCCCAAGTCCCAACCAAGATGCAAATTTTTCCTACTTTTTTCTGAAATAAGATCTCACTTCACAATAATAGGAATTTTGGAAAAATAACAACCAGCTTCATTTTATTCTTTTGAAGCTATTCACTTCATAGCAATAATTACATTACTCCAATGACTCAAGGCGTCCCACAAATAGCAGAATGAAGAGTGAGGAGCGAACGTTTGTAATTGTAATAAGCGTACCCCTGCGTTAACGACAAAGAGGCCAAATAACCAGTAATGACAAGTACAACTACATCAAGTATTGCAAAGAATGATTGTTTCTTTACAATAAAATAAAATAATTCCAAAAATTGGTTAAATTTGTGAATCATTTTGCTTTATTCCAATATAATCAAGAACGAAAGAACATTGATCTTTGGCTCCAGTGGAAATCACTTGTCTATTCCCACTTCACAACACAATTTGAAAACCACCACTAGAAGAGTACTGATTCACAATAATATTCCATTTACATTATCCCTTGTAATTAGGAGGCCATTTTCCAGAAAATGTTTTCCCTAAACCAGACTTACTTCAATTAAGCCACAATTCAATAGTTTGATTCAATTCCTACTTAGATATGAATATACGTTAAACCATAGGTTTTGTTCATTGAAAAGAAAATGAGAACTTAGATCACTGATGCACAAATAAGGGAAGATAACGTAACTTCAAGAACTACGACATGGCAAGTGAGATAAGAATATTCACCTTTATTAGATCATCCAGTGAATGTGTTTCTTTAATAATCTTGTGGCGGTTTAAGATAAGAATAGCTGCCACACAAAAAACAGGTAGTTCATCTTCCTTGTTCCTTGATACTGTGAACTCAGGGCGGTCCTGCATGCGCTCATTTCGAGACCATAACGACTTAGTTAAGCCGCAAAAAGAATTATTTGATGTCAACGCCTTCATCACAGCCTCATCAGAGCTTAAGTTTTCAACATTGCTATGTTTCGACAGTGAGCCACTCTTTGAACTGCCCTCAATTGTCTCCTTCCTTTCCTCTCCAATATCAGTGCCTATGTCATCTGGAAGTTGTAAAACCAATGGTTCGAGGCAGTTTTCAGCGAGATTCCAGGCCAAAGATTCCTCAAAATCCGCAGCCCACATCATCTGCATAAATTGTCATTTTGATTTGGCAAGGATGTGTAAAAGAATTACACACACACAAACACAACTGCTATTAGGATAAATAGTAAAAGTATGTGTAAACATCTTCATTTAAGACTCACATGATTCATAAACACCCTCCAGTTCTCACTGATGTTCACTTTCTACTGATCTTTTGTCCTCATTTTAGAGGATAAACTGGCCACTTGCATTTCTGCACCATTTTTACAATCACTTTTTGGGTTCGATTTCTATAATGAGCCTACCTGTAATTTACACCAATCTTATACTTTTTTGTCTTTAATATTGTGTTCTTGCCGAACATGGACGATAAATTCGAATAGGATGGAGCCAACATAAAAGAAAAAAAATAAAATAATACTTCTAAATCCACCACATAAGGTACAGTTCAACTAGTTATTTTTAGGGCAAAAAACACAAAAATAAACCATCACCAACATCCATATCACAGAAATACTTAAAACAAGTCCTCCCATTGTAAGGTTAAGCCTTAGGAAATTAAGAGAACGAACCTCCCACATACAAAGAGATTCAGAAAATGATAATTCTCTACGAAAGAGCACCAACAGCATCCGGAAGGCAAAGTGAAGACTTTCAGCGCCAATGTGGGATAAGTGTAAAAACATTTCTCTATCTGTATGTTTCAGGATACGCCACAGTGTTTGCAACTGCTTCATAACTCCAGTTTCTCCTTCCATCCGAAAATTTTCTCGCTGAAAGGAGCAATAAACATAAGTTTAACATAAACCTTGTTAGTGACTAAAGCTATAAAGCTGAGGAAAAAGAGTAGCACTCAGACCGTTCGGCGGAGAAGCATCTCAAAGCACCAAAATGCATCAGCATCATTCTCGAAGAGAACAACAAAAGGAGATAGCAAATCACTCATCCCTGAACCACATATCAACAGCAAAAATGTCAAAAAGAGGATTAAAGATGACATATTCAAGGTAGAAAAAGAAGTCCTTCTGAATTTTCAATTATGATGAAGAGAAAATCAACAACCTTGGCAGTATCCTGTCTCAGGATCGACCCATGCATAGACGGCAAGAATATCTGACATCCTGGCCAAATTTTTTGGGTCCTCGTAGAATTCCAGATGACTATCAGTTCTAACCACATCAACCACTGACAGCAAAGAAGATGTGTTAGACACATGAATATTAATTCAAAAAGAACACAGCATTTTAAATATTTAATTACCTATTCGATGCAGAGTCCAAAGCCAATCGGATACTTTATCTTCGCTAGGTTCTCCTCCAGGGCCATTGCACGAATATAGCTCGGATGCTTCAGGAACATCAGATATTCTCAGTCTATTCAATACTTTATTTTTGTACTTTTGAATATCCTGCTGCAATACTTGTTCCTGGGTTTCCTCACATTGGCCATCAGCCATCTCGATTTCGGAACTAGTAGAAAGTCTGAGACTGTCACACTCTGAACCATTTGATTCAACAATTAATTCTTCATTATTACCGATCTGAAAACTGTGCATGCGATTGTGAGACTGCCCTTTCCACGTGGTCGAATGTCCATCATCATGTGACTGATCTTCGTCTTCAGCTTCATCACTTCTCTCAAACAAATTCGTGACAGGTAAGGGTGGAAAATCGAAAAAATCAACGGGAGGATATCCGGATTCACGGGGTTGCCTCCGAGATTTTAAAGAGCTGCAGGTGAATTTGGCAGGACTGGGCATAAGGCAAGACGAGTCATAAGCAGCACTATCAATGCTTTCTCTGACACTGACAATGTCGGAAGAATCACTAGAACTTTCCCTTTGAGATGTGTGTGTTGTATCTGTACAATTTCTATTACTATTATCGCAGTAATCATTAAGTTTGTTAGTATTGTCAGTAGAAGCCTGTATTTCTTCAGACTCAGCTTCTCTTTTCCCATCATCTTTGGAATATGTCCGGACATCCATAATCTTAGAGCCAACAACATAGGCAAGTGACCCAGTTCCTATGCTTGAATGCATCTTTTTGCATTGTTTCATTAGTTCCTCGTACCGCTCCCTGCATGGTCAACTTTTAAGTTCAAGAAAACAGGTATACAACTATACATCGTATCATATTATCAGTCAGAAAAATAACTTTGTCGACTATGATTTTTCAAGTAATTTAGGAATTAGGATATTCACAACAGGACATACAACCATGTACAAAAGCGAGAAAGTGGAGCACTTGGCTCAATAACCTCATAAGGCAGAATTGTCAATGTGTAGAAGCAATTTTTTCAAGCATGTATTCTCTCCCTTCACATCAAAGTGGCCCATAAAGTCAAAATCCCTCTCAAAAAGAAAAGTAGGACCATGGTACTTGGATATGAAGAGAGGGAGTATTCAATAAAAGCAATGAAGCATGTTTTTCAAAGAACAAAGGATACCCCTCTATAGAGCTTTCCATTGCCTGCCCAGAGTAGGAGCCTAATTCCTAGTTATGTTTACTAAAGATCAATTACGGTTATATCTTGGTTGCATCGGTCTAGTAACATCCAGATAAGTGTACTTCCAACGAAGAATGTAAAAGTAATGTCTCAATAGAATACAGACTCTATCGAGGGCAAAAGATGATTTAAGTTTAGAAGCCTAATGTCTGCTAACAAACATTGACAATGCTGGTCCAATAACTCAGGGAGTTTGATTTTTCAAAATGAACATAATTGCATGCCAGTTTGTCAGAATACATACGCAGACAAGAACTATAATTTTGCAAAATACATTGTAGTACCAAAGGGAGAAAAAATTGCAATGGTCTAGAGAGATGGTCCAAAACACCAGGACTGAGAGACACTTAAGTGTGAGAATCCGTTTTAGAGAAGTAAAGTAAGAAACTTCAAAATATAGAATGATAATATAGAGCTATTACACTATAATCTATGTTACTCAGACTCGTTTAGAAGTATACGACACAGGTGCGTGTCCAAGTGTCGGACTCGGCTGTTTTTCTGAAAAAATATGCATATTTTGGTTTAAAATGAGGTGTCCGAGTGTCATACCCATGTCCGAGTGTCGAGTGTCGAGTGTCGGACACGGGTACGCGAGGAAATTAGAAGAGCCCGAGTAACATAGACTATAATACACATTATATATCAAGAAAGTTTTAAACTAAATAGTAAGAACCGCTAAAAGTGAAAGGACTTCACCTCCGAGCTTCTCTTAGCAGTTTGCGATACTCTTTGGTGCTGCTCAGTGTATAACAACCAAGAAGAAATTCCCATACTTCTGGCCTTATGGATGGATCAATACCCTACAATAAATGGCAACTCAGAAAGTCAAGTTTTTTGTGGAATATCTCAGTAAAAATGATTAAAAATTAACCTTTTGTTATTTGCAACATCCAAATAAATATCACGCACTAAGAATAAATAGCATAATTAGATATAAAGAGAGAATTGTTTTGGGTGGTAAATAAGAAATCTCATGGAGTCAGTAAAACTACCTTCTAACATTAGCAAATGCCAACAGTGACAGTCTACAACCAACATTACGCAGCTTTACCCAAGTGTTGTAACACATAGAAGCAGTTTCCGGATGACACATGAAGCAAATTGCATTCAGAATCATATCCAACGACTGTGACTTCATAATAAGAAGTGCATTCACTTTAATGGGCCATTTTGCTCTAGTTCATCATAATCTAGAACTAAAGTATAGTGAGACTTTGACATGCTAGTATGAAACCCTCATCCCCACCACAAATTCACAATAGCTGAATCTCATATGGAGAAAGCTAACAATTTGATTTAATAACAAGCATCAAGTAAAAACGCCATGAATCCCGCTTAGGGGAGGCTTAATGCTGAAGCAACTACACTGCAAAATAGCCATAGCTTTCCAATGACCGCCAAGGAGCCACATGTAGGTTATTAACAAACACAGGTTGTTGCATGACGAATTAGAGCCTTAACCATTTTGTGATTTCAACAAAAAAAAAAAAAAAACAGCATTAGCAGATAATAGCACTACAAACATTCATACAGTCCATGAAGCTAATTCAATGACTCTACAGACATTGACCATTAAGGGAATTATAAGTAACCTGGCAAAATTGACCCGAACCAAACCCAACCCGCACCCGAATCTGACCCCCGAATTTATTCAAGCCGACCTGAATAATTATTATTGGAAACTGACTGTTATCCCCAAATAACTCAAAAACAACCCACCCAAAAATGACCCGAACCTGAAATGACCGACCCAGACCGAATTTGTGCAAACCCAAACCCGAATTGACCTGACCCGAACCTCACCGATTGACCCATTTGCCAGGAGATGTCAGGCACTAATAGGCTAAAGCAATAAAAATATTCTATGTAAACATACTCGGTCAAATGCCACAATAGCATAATAAGATGTACATACTTAATAAAAGCATAATCTAGAAAACCAAATGTAAATTCCACCCTAGAAGAAGGGAAAGCAAGAGCAGTGAACACACCCCAAGTACAATCAGCTTCAGAGCCTTCTGAAAACCACAAACCTTCCCATCGCTATCAAAACCTGCCTGCCACTTTTCTGGCTTAAGCATTTTGTTTAACTGCAATGCCATAACTTGGAAACGTGAGCACTGACGTGAGTTTATGACAGGGAGATTATCAACAATACTGAACAAGGAACTCAACATTATCTCATAGTCCTATTTTACATTTTTGCATGGAAATTTCAGATCGGCTGTCAAGGAAACTCGCAATGTCAAAAACTGATGACAGAAACATTGATCTATATTGTTCACACCCATCTCATAAACTGTCGACAATTATATAGCAATGTCATGCACTTTGCAAGGCAATTGTACATAAATCTCCTCTCATCCCTTTTATAATATCTTTCGATGATTAATGATACAGCAATTTACAAGGAATTTTAATGACATTATTATAAATAGAAACTTCAGCAAAATTATGGATGCAAATAATGCCAACCACACCACTAACCACTTTATATATAAAATTTCGAGATATAATTCAAAGACATCTCCGCCAACATAATGACAGGCTTGACCGCATCATAGGCAAAAGAAAGAACAGGCCGACTAAAGATATAACAAGTTAATCTATTTCCTTTTAACGTATAAAAATATTACAATGTGTCTACGGACTACGGTCTACCACATATGCAACTAGGGATGGAACAAAACAATAACGCCCTCAAAAGACAAGCACATGGATGACAAGCAACTTTTCAAACACTTCGAACATATCTGATCATGCCACCTTATAATTACGGGTTCAAGATACATTACGCTATTTATGTTTTAGATGAGAAAAAAATCTATTGATGAATCAGGAAAAATACACGATCTGAGAATACGACATCCTTATAAGAAAGGATGGTTACGAACTGATCCCATTTTCTTTTAAAACAGTCGCAGGGATGTTCCTAAAGGCCGTTGCTTCTTTTGGCCATAAAGAGGAATATGCAAATCGTGGATGCTGACCATTCAAGATATTAGCCTATGACTATTAAACGTCGTACAAAAGCTTCCCCATATAGAAATAATAGCGTTCGGGTCGTGCTAGCTCTTTTGTTCAATTGTGCCTTGCAACTTCTATGATTAACTGGTAACACTTAACAGAAACATCTAACCCATGCTCCACATTGCCATTTAAAGTGAGCTAAAGATTTACGATGCTGCTAAATGAACTTAAATAAAAGTGTACAAATGTCTGAGTCCTCTTGTTTGAATTTGTGTATTAAATTACTAACAACAATTACAAACTACCTAAGGAAGAAACCATGGATGTGTTGCTATTTGCCAATGTACAAAAGGAGATCTAGAGCGACGAGAATCAACCCCTATATCTATCAATTATTGCAGCTTTTGAGAATATAGTCAGGAAGGGAGGTGATTAAATTATTTTGAAGATTAGGCTGCAGAAATACAGTACTAAACACTTTGCGAGTAAAGTACATATACCTAACCTAATGTAAGAGTTAAGTGATTTCCAAACTGCAAGAAGTCTCCAACAAAAAAATTAAGACACCATTTCATACATGTCATACATCTCAAAAGCTAAAAACAGAATTCATGGCTTGTTACCGCTTTCTATAATTCAATGACTATGCATAATACAAAAGAAATCAAACACATTCTCTTCATACTCATGTTTTTTGCAATACACTGGACAACGTCACTGACGAGTTGTTCGGTTGCCATGCAAATCATAGGGATATGGCGATCATATTATTGTATATAAGAGAGTTGCTTGGTTATTTCAAGATATGGAAAAGACATAAGAACTAGACGTTTCCACATTTTGTCAATTCCCGCGAGATGGAGGAAGCGGCTTACCTAGTGCCCCTTAGGTAATTGACAATTCTGCCGTTATTTCACTTCTTAAATTAGGAACCAAACTCCATTTAGAAATTCCCATGAATTTATCAAGGAATTATAATTACTAGGAGATACTACTTCCAAGGAAGATTTAATCACTCCACCAACAAGATAGCACTTAGTAAAACTTCAAGCCGATGAGCGTCCACTTTAAGTTATAAATATAATAGTATAAATTAGTAGATAAATTTCCAATCAGGGGACTTGGAGGGATGCTGAAATTCAACCAAATTATATTTAATTTAAATTCCCAAATAATATGGCCTCTACAAACTTGCTGTCCGTATGGCAAATTTGATTACTGAATGCTCAAATTTAACCATAATGTATTTAATTTTTAATGCCAAATGATACAGCCTCTACGAACTTGCTGTCAGTCAGGCCTAAAAATATGGCAAATTTGATTTCTGATCCCAAATTTTAAACAGGTTGTAGATTGGCGTTACGGTGTGAATATAAAGATTATCCTGGCTCACAAGTTCTGAAAATTGTGAAATATATTCTTAACCGAAAGAAGGTTATCTTACAGCCACCACAACCTTTATAGGTGATGGATGAAGGCAAGGATCTCCCAAGTCACAAACCATCGAACTTGCTCTCTGTAGATTCGCACCTGGTACTCCACAACCCATTGCTTGTCAAGACAATCAACAAACATCAACAATCCGATACTTTCACCTTCTCTCCCCCTACAATTTAACAAGATTCAACAAATACACTTCAATAACGACTTCCCATGAAACCATTTCTTGCTCGAATGCACACTACCAACACTAACTACAAAATAACAGCAAAAGACCTGAACTTGCCCCAATTTTCCCCACAATAATTACCCAATATACACATTCTTACCAACAACTCGAAAATGGCACCGGAAAAAATCACCTTGGAAACCAACACAAGCCTTAATAAATCAT
This sequence comes from Silene coronaria, assembly GCA_028566215.1. Lineage (NCBI taxonomy): Eukaryota > Viridiplantae > Streptophyta > Magnoliopsida > Caryophyllales > Caryophyllaceae > Silene > Silene coronaria. The sequence continues at coordinate 212,727 of JAOWBH010000048.1, forward strand.
TAAAACTTCTCATTTCCATTACTTTCCTTGTTTTCACCTCATTTCCTGTAAAATGGTACCATTTTGAGGGGAACCCAAAAAACTAAAATTTGAATTGAAAAATGGTGCCATTAAACTCAGCACCAATCACCAAAAGACGGACTCCCTCCATCCCGATCATTTGTTACTAATATTTAATTAAAATGCCACTCGCAAAGAACAAAAAAACGTAAACAAATGATTGGGGCCGAGGGAGTAATAATTCTCACATTTTTCAAAAACCCATCAATTATCTCAATTTGTTCAACTAATCCCATCAAAATTATCACAAATCGTGATCAACCCACCAAAACCCAGGTTCAAAAGATCAAAACTTTGATCATGGGCATCTCAAAAAATCAACATTTACACAATAATCAATTAAATTCCGATCATCAAATTTCATTACAATTAAACCCATCAAAAAATTCTAAATTTAAACAATAACCCAACAATAAAAACATAAATATATAATGCAAATTACAAAATATAATAATTATAATAAAAAAGAATTTACAAAATTAACCTGAGAAGAGATGAAGGAGATCAAAGTTGTAAACAAAATGAAAGATTGGTTGACGAGCTTTGTCGCCATCTACACACACATCACACAGGTGAAAAAATTGCACCTTTTATTTTCTCTCTCTAACGCATTGATTTTTAAATCATTTTTTTGTTTTTCATGCTTTTTTTTTGGGGTATAATATTTGATTTTTGTTTTGCTAAATCTGTATTTGTTCCTTAAAAAAACTTGTAATTTTGTTGAGAAAGGTGGAAATATTCCCTGTTTCTTAAAAGGTAGACCTAATTAATATTTTTTTTTGGTTTATATACTAGGGATGTGTTTGTGAATATTCTGGTTTTGTGGGGGTAAAAATGAATTAGATAGTAATCGATATTAATTCGGGTTATAAAATAAGGATTAATATTGAGATATTTATTTATTTTATTTACAAGCTTATAACGGAGTATGTGATGATGAATTATAAGAAATTAGCAAATTAACAATTTAATCGGATGAAAGATCCAAGTATTCGAGTTATTCATGTAATTGAGTTTGTTAAGATATGGATGCTTTTGTTGATGATAAGAATATGATAAAATGACCGTTTGTCACTTTTTTATTTATGGAGATTTGTTATTAGTGAATACCTGTAAATTATATAAAGTCAACTAATTTCCATTGTAATATTATAAACTAAAATAAAATCTTTTCCATTTCTCTATTTTTTCTTAATTTTCTTGATTTTATTATGTTTGATTTAATGGTTCTAATGCCAATTAAAAAAATATATTTCGCTTTCAAATATCAAAGTCCAAAACCGTGTTACGATTTTAAGATATAAGATTATTTTATTTACTACAAAAAGGGTAAAGTCGAGTAGTTTTTAGTTGAAAAACAAATGTTGTAGCTCTCGTACCTAGACAAATACAGGGTATAATTGCACGTTTAAGCAAGATACACGCTGAAGTATAGATTTTGTGGCCGGGAACAGGCTCTCGAAAATGTGCAACGTAAACAAATACCCAATTCTTTTGCAAAGCAGACGGGCAAGAACATGCAGGCTGATCCGTGACATCCGTCCATGAACCCGTTCTACTTCAATCACATACGCACATAGACTGTACAGGATTGGCAACCACCCAGGCCAGTTATGCACCCTTTTAACATACAGTCAGGCCAATCATGATTCCAAAGCAAATTATTTGGTACCTACCGGAATATGGATAAACGGACACACGGCAAAAGATAAAAGGAATAAGCAAAGAGATAAGATCATGATGAGACAGAATGGAGAAAAGAGCTGCTGCTAATCTACTATACAACCATGGTGATGTTTTCGCTCAAAAAATATACACTGAAACAGTGAAACTACACAAACTACATTTCCTGAATGCCCCTCACATCTCAATCTCACCCTTTTAAGCCCTCTCTACCCAAAACATTCGGTTCAGTACAGGACTGTACCCATCATAAAAACAGATAAAAACCATGCATTTAATCTCCATCCACCTTGTTGGCGACCTGCGGAATTTATCATTAGCAACGACATGTCAGGGCCCTAAACTATAGAGAGGAAGTTGTTACAGCAAATTATTGCGGTGAAGATGGACTAATACCTAAACTACAAATGAGAGCAAGTTTCAGTGCAAAAATGTGATCTAAACATAGCAAAGCCAGAACAAGTGCATCTAAAGTCTAAACTATAATTCAGTGTGAAGTCAATATCATGCAGCTATTTCATGTAAAAGGCTTTTTTTTGTTGCTGCTGCATAGAGAGCAATATATGGGGTTTTGAACCTACGTCATGAGTACCGCCCTCTGACATGTGCACTTTAAGGTTCTGCTGTTGAATCACCACCGATGGCAACGAATGCATGGGCATCTAGTTCTATAGGAGACATTTCAACGAGAATAGCAAGTCACGGACTCGCAGCAGGAATTAACAACATAACACTAGAGAAAATTACCAGTGGAAATATGAGTTCGTAGAGCTGCTTATTTGTTTCAAAAATGATTTTGTTTCATTATATGCATTGGCCCTAGCAATCAGAATTGGAGAAAGCAAAAAATACTTCGCCACTTGTTCAATTACATTCAGAAGAACAGGAATTGTTTTTTTATCTACGGCTTTTAAGTAGACGAGATTTTGTTCCCCAAACACAATAACTTATAGAGGAATCATGTGCAGTAGTTAGAGTCCAATAATAAGACTTCTATATTAAGTACCCCGTACCTTTCATCAAATGAATTATCTGCCTTTGACAAAATCAATGAGCATGCAAACAATGAAAAGAAGGCCAAACAAGCTAATGGTGGTTTCTATTAGCCATTATCATGAATCTTGGTTTAAATGGTGAATCATGGCAACCAAAACATTACCAAGAAAAGCGGATTACCGAAGTCTAGTTGAGTAAATGGCCTCAGCAATTTAGTGTAAAAGACACTCCAGAAGAATGATTAGTGTACTTTTCTCAGATCAAATACTTTTACAAATTATAATTGCAAATAAAAGTACTTCATTTTGTTTGTGGACACCAAGCTTCTAACATGTACATTCTAGCCACATAGGGAAAATTCAATAAGAATAAAATATAGATAACATCACGATATGCCATAGAAGGAATTGGAGGACGTACCAGGGTTTCCCAAGTTTCTGGCCATTGGCAACGCCGGTAGTGACATCTCTGCACAAATAGCAAAGAGCCAACAGGTGAATATCCTTACATGTAGAAAAAAATGAATAGCTATTGAGAGCTGAAACGCTATAAGTCTAAAACTCACAAGAACAATATAATCTAGTGAGCAAGGATATCTATTACATTTTGACATCCACCACAGCGACCAAGTTTAGGACCTCAACCTCCCACCGCAACCACAACTGGATATGACACATGATTACGAGAGAAGTACGACGAGAAAGGTGGGGTAGTTATTGTTTGATGGAGGCAGAGACTAAGGGAAGAGACAGAAGACAAATGATTTCCTACCCCACATGAGCTAAACAATATTATTAATTACCCCTTTATTGACTCCTTTCCCAATATGATAACTGGATATATGAGATGCGAAAACAGAAAACAAAAAATGAAAGGTAGTTTCAGGCTACCTGGAGCACATAAAGACAAGGACGACATTGAAGACGATGAAGGCCATGGAGCTGCAATATTGTCGTTTAAGTCACAAGTGAAACTAAATCCTGTTGTATTGTCGAACACAATATCTGCCGGCAAACTTCGGAGTAGACAACCTGCAATGTCCAGAGCAGTGAGACAGAGGCATAATATACCCACAATAACTAATCAAAAGCCAGAAGCTGGGTCAGAGCAACAAAAGCCACTGGCTCAAGACAAGGTCAACGAGCTCATACAGAGGAAAACGGAATATAAGTTGAAGAATTAAAAAGTGGCACGAGAGCACTGCCAACAATATTACCTAAGTACCTCAGGGCCACTGTGAAATGGCACACTAGAGGTGTCACATGTACGGGCCTTACCCTTTGTTATCATAGAATGATTGCCTCAAGACAACCCATAATTAAAATCGCAACAATAATTGCACATCACCACTACCCTAACAAGAAAAAGTAGAGGCCGTGCGAAAATTTGAACTTATCAATTCCGCTAAACAAAATCAATTAATGCAAGTACATTAAATCCATGATCAAATGCAAATATCTAACCAAAAAAACTACATTGTTAAGAGGAGACAAAAGTACACACCTTGCTGCCCGAGTGCAGTAACTGTATCCCAGAAAAGATACAAGAAAAACACACACGTAAGAATAAGCATGACCAGAAAATCTAAGCTTGTATAATCAATTAGAATTTAGTCGGTAATTGGCACCTTGGAGACTAAAATCTTTTAAATCCACTTCACAGAGTTCATACAGATTTGTCATAACGCCAGCCTTCTGCAACAGCAATGCAAACATGGTGGAGCAAACAATCGCTTGCTTGTTTGTGATCAACATCTGCTTTTGAATCCCACTGATGTAACGATTCAATGAGCTACAGCAATAAGGGCTCGGGGCAGCAGAGTTCCGACATGCCTTGGCTACTTCCAATGGCTGTTTGAATTCCAAGGGACAAACTGCAAATAAAGAAAATTTCAGTGGTTGGGACATGCTATAAGCTTGTAGCTATTCAACTTACTAAAGGATGGCTCACTAAACAAGAAGAATACCAAGCTTTACCGGCACTTTTTAGCAAAATGCAATGGTAAAAAAATAGAAGGGCAGACAGATACAGGCAACAAATATAAAAAAGCCCTATATCTACCTTAAACGTTGTCGAGTCAAGGACAAGGAGCACGTCTTTTCAAACTCAATTGAAGTTTTCAATAATTAACTTATAAATCGGGTGGGTAAGTGGGTAACGCAAAGCGTCCAGGAGAGAACAGGACAAAAAACTTCCTCCCAAATGTCCATGTCCACCTCCTAATCTCTGATGCACTAGATTAGTTTGGCAAACGCACGTATCTCTGAGAGCACAAACTCAGAAGACTAGCAAGGATCAAATAGGTTTGCTTTTAAAGTTCTATTCCATTGCAATGTGTTCGCAGGCGAAGCAGTCTACCTTCGAAAGGAGAAGAAAAGAACGACATGATTTTCTTAAATAGGTTTGCTATAAGTCAGATTTAGCGAGTTTACTAAATTCCCGTTGTTACCCTATGGGAGTTTCCTCTATGGTTAACATCTAATGATGTACAGCGTGATTACATGATTATCTTGCCCAGCATTCCTTAGTTCCAAGATGATGTTTCCAATGGTTTTACTGATTATGGATCAAAGCCCGTACTCCAATAATCACACAGAGATAACTAATCCTCACTACCCGCAGAAGCGCAGAAGGGTTAACCATCAACACGCGTATAAAATTTAATCTCCACCAGAATATAGGTTCTTTATAATTTCAGTGAGTCCATCAGTAAACAAAGAAAGTCAAACCACTGATTATATAGTTTTGATAGCAAGGGACAATCTCTCTTCTCTCTTACTACTAAAAGAATAAGGATCTTAGAAAATTTTCCCTCCAAAATGAATTTCGCTAAA
>JAOWBH010000048.1:220771-239224 GCA_028566215.1 Silene coronaria
AGTTCGTGGGCATTGAAAAGATAATTACTTGAATTCTCTCATCACACACTTGTACAATATCCGCCACTCTATTTATCAAATTTTATCTCCTTTCCAGTGAGGTTGTTGGTCGATCAAAAAACACGAGCTCAAGGCAGGCAAGTATATGATGTGCTATTAATTTCGTTATGTGATAGATTCTGCTATTTATCTTTGATATCTTGTTGTTTGCTTCTTGAGCTAAAGTTTGTATCTTTGTGCTTTCTTAGTTTATAAGTAATTCATTTGATACACAATCAAATTGAATGGAAGTAATTTAGGTCTTAAAAGCCACTATTTCACCTTCGTCGTCCCAATCATTTGTTTACCTCTTTTTTATTGCGCGTGAGGGATATTTTAATCAAAGTAAATAAATGATTGAGACGGAGCTCGGAGGGGAGGGAGTAGCGATTAGGAAGCAACCTTACACTCTTTTGGATACTCATTTTTTTTATCCTTCTCTTATAGAGTTATTTACGGTCGTATGGCGATGATGGAAGGGGATAGGTCATTGTTCTTAATTACGGGAGACAAAGAGTTTCATTACTGCATATATCGGGTTAGTGAATCCGAAATGGTTCCTCATAACCCTGAAGATGAATGCACCTTTGTTAAACTCGGGCAGCCGGTACTGGAGATGAAAAAATCAATCTATCCAAGTCGCATATCTTTTGTGGCAGTAGGGACCAAAATCTATATGGTTGGTGGCTATTTACGTGATGGAAATAACACACCACGTCAATCTAAGACATTCATATATGATACCTTGTCCAACTCGGTAGTTCCTGGACCGGATTTGGTATCCGGCAAATCTGCACCTAACTTGCTTACCATTGGATCCAAGATATTTGCCTTATCTCGCTCCCTCAATTGTAATTCCTGTAAAGATTCTGGTATGGACCCTATACCTCAGTTTGAGGTATTGGATACTGAAGATATTCAACATGGGTGGTCTGCTCTGCCGCTTCCAGCTCTTTGCAGTTCCAAACGAATGAATGCTTGTTCTGTTAGTGCTTGGGCGGCTGCTTACGTTGGCGGAACTGCCAGCGCTATTTTTATCAGTGTGAAAAATGGGGGTGGTACTTACGCTTTCGATGTAGATAAGAAATTGTGGAATCACGTTAGTGATAAAGTTTTACCTTTCCCCTGGTTTGCCACACCACTGCCAGCATCGTCAAATCTTCCTTATGCTCCTACACTTTGTTGTGTCACTTCTTCAAGTTCAGGAAGATACGCTGCTTTTCGCTTTCACTATCATGCCCAGGAGTTTCGAATTGATGAAATTGAGATCCATAACTCTCCTCTTCTGTCCGCACCACTACCACCAGACCTATATTTCGTTTCTTCGTTGATGGTTTTCGGCCCAAATGGTCGTATTTATTCTCTTAAGTGTGGTGTCGATGATGCTACAGCATGGAGTACTGGTCGTGGGGACGTTTATGTTAAGGTTAGTGCGCTTCAAGTTTGTAAAATCCAGCTTGAGGAAGGACAGAAGAAGAAGAATAAAAAAAGGAAGGAGATGGAGCATGGCGGAGAAGAAGATGAGACAGTTATGCCTGGCTCAAACAAAGAGCATGTGTTAAAGAGATGCAATAAAAAGCTTGAGTCAAACAAAGAACAAGTGCTAAAGATATGCAAGGAAAAAAAGTTGCAGAAGGGGAATGCTGAAGAAAAGGATACGACTGTCATGCATGACGAGATGAGGAATGGTCAAGTAGAGGATGAGACAATAGAGCTTAAGATGAACCACATATGGAGGAGGAGCTTGTTTGGTGGTCTGATAGTTGATATACTCCGACCTGTAGTTGCCGCATTTGCGTTGTAGGTTTGTTTCTTCATTCTTTTTTATTAGCTTTTTTGCCTGTTTATTTAGGCAACTTTTTGAGATCTCACAACTGATGTTTTTGGTTTTTCTCCAATTAATAATTAATAATGGGTTGCTCTTTACCTTTATTATGCGTGTTGTGGTCATTTTCCTTCAGGATGGTGTCTTACTGTCTTCCATGTGACTTAAACCTTTCTTTTTAGGTCATACCCGTGGTTGAGTCAATACTCGTTGATATGTATCTTGTAATTTGTACCCGACCTTTACTACCTTGAGTTGACGACAATTTTTGTAAGAAGCGCCAAAACGGCTGACCCGTTTTAGGTTGATCCAATAGAGCAATGAGCAATAGAGCAAATAATATTTAGTGATTTAGTGGACACTTGGATACATGCCCATCTCGCCATGTCTGAACATGTGCAGGAGTCTAACATAGACCGTCTTAACATAGAATTTCTGAGACATCGAGAGAGCAACTTGCAATTGCGGTTGCAATTTTGGCAAGTTGTTATTGATTCATTGCTAGTGTTTTGTCTATGCTTATGTTTACACACGTGAAACTGAGGAATTGTTATGATAATGTGATTATGCTCCGTTAATGGTATTGCAATTATGTTGGATAAAAAAGATTTCGGTTTGTGCATTTTCTTGCGGTATCTAATTATGATTATTGTATGTGCAGGTAGCTGGAGTGTAGAGGTCGGAGCATGTGCTTGGCTCTTTTACGTCGTATAACTATTCCCTAATTATCTTATTCATGGTTTTTAGTTGGCATTACGCCATTACTTGATGGTGGACTAATATGCTGACAATATAGTTCTAGTCCTTTGTCAAATGGTACTTTCGACTGTACCCTAATTATCTTACGTATGTTAATTATTCGTGGTTGACATTTTGAGTTGTTATCAACATCCACTGTGTGTCTGTGACTGCAATAGGTATCACATATTGTCAGACTGTAATCCGGACCGCAGACTAAGCCAAATTGTCACACTTTAGTCTGGACTGGACTGTACCAAATTTAATGTGGTCTAGTCACAAACTCACAGCCAATCGGCCAGGTGTTAGTGAATAGTGCCAGTTTAGTCTGTGGCCCGGCCGTGTACTGAACCCAATGACCATTGCCACTGAACTACGTTTTGAATAATAATTATAAACCAACAAGCAAACCATGTAAGCCAACAAAAAATGAAATATTGAAGATCCAACTGTTATGATTCAGCTGCCATAACACAAAGGAGTTATCAGTAGAAACCAAACAAGATTCAAAAATGAAGACAAGTAATTCATTACAACGATAGCATCAAATGTGGCCATGGCCACTGAAGACTTCCTTGTTAAACGAAAACTTAGCACGACAACAGACCAACAGCGTCCAAGCCAATATGCATCTTCAAAACCGTGTGAGCTGTAAAACCATTTTCTACGTTTTCTAACACTAATAGTTGGACTCCGCGCGAACCCCAATTCCCTAAATTTTTTTGGCCCGCTGTATCGAAAGAGTGGCCGAAAGGAAGAGATCAAATTTGTCCGACACAGTTTCTACGACGACCCTTCACATAAGAGCTGAACATGAAACTGTCAAGAATGACGTTTCTAGGCGTACTGACTGTATTACCAACCTTGAATAAATACTCGTATCTTCTAATATGCTTGAATGTAGGACAATACAGTCCAGGGTGAGCCAATTTCCTGCCGAGAGATGAATCATGTCTGAACCAATCACGGTACCTGAGAAGTGAGAATGCATATGCCCTCTCCTCCTTCGCCTTCCTTTCCCTTCTCCTCACCTGCATCCTCCCTATACCCTCGATATTACTACTTATAAATGTCACTTTGTCCCGAATAATTTATTGCTTATTTCATTATAATATATCCCGTGCCCCATTATATAACGCCATCATCACTTAGATATTATATCAAAGCTCTCAGTAATAAGTAAATACGAGACCAGTTGCAGCTTTGGCTTTGTTTGTGGCGAAATGGTTATCGGGATACATTAGATCCTGATCAGCTGACACCAAAGAAAGGACAAGGACAATGTCACATGGCTAAGATTAATGCCTTAATTACTACCTGGCGCTCTACGTTACGAGGTGATGCAAATGAACAGGAAAAGAATAAACCACTTATACAGACTAAAAAGATGGGACGTTAAGCCCCAGTTTTTTCTGGGACTGTTCTGGAGTTTCCTTTCCACGTGACCCCGTTCTCCATATATGTCATATGTTCTCTCTTTCAGTTGCATACTTTGCAGTCTCGAGCTAGTGGACATAAACCTTGGAGTTAAAAGCATTTACCAGATGCAGGAGGAGGTCCTCGGCCACCAAAGTTCCGGTCACGCGACTTATTGAGGTGTCAGTGACAGAAAAACAAAAGTGTCCCAGGGCCAACAGACAAAATTATACGGAAAGACACACACATTCACACTGACACAGGCATTTGGGAAAATATTCCGGAGTAACTCATGCTGAATTGCTTGGAAAATAACCAGTGGCAGTGGATATGAACTGATGAAAACTTACAGACTGGTTTCTTCGTAAATCTTTGTCATGTCTTGAAACCGAGTCAATGCATGATACAAACAGAGTTTCATGGCAAAAATATAAAGCAACAATCAACAAAACCAATTACATGATAACAGTTTGTCCATTTAAAGATAAAGCAAACTATCAGCAAGGACTACCACACATCAGTATTAAGTACTTGCTAACATACAGCAAAACAGATTGCCTAACAACAGTGAAGAGGGATTCAGGCCTCATAACAATGCTCCACCAATCTGCAATCTGAAATGGGGTAGTTATACGCTAGAGCTTTCTTACTGATTTTGTTCATGTCGGAACACCTACATTAATTTTGCTTACTAATGCAGAGAACACCAAAATAGGTGAAGCAGAACAAAATGCAATTCAGTTAGGTTTGCTTTGTGATTAATTTAAACCTCATACAATCACCATGAAACCATTGAACTACCAAACTTAAGTTTATCTTTTAACCTATACTTTGTGAATTATGATGCATGGACAGCTGCTAACTGAGTGAATGTCTTCCTCTGGTTAAGTCTGGCAAAATGTCTCCTCCCTAGAAGAAAGAAAGAAAGAAAGAAAATGAGAGAGCTTAGATCAACAGTATCTGAAATTCTCCTTTCTGCTACAACAGCCCAATCACTATTATAGCCCTCCACTCGTCCCCCTCATTCTACCATTAAAACCAAAACCAAAACTCCTAACATATGCATATCATCATAATTTTAATAACCACATACCTATATCAATAACTGTAAGAAATATGAACTTAACTGATCGAAAGTATCCTTAATCGAGACGTCATGTAAGACACTGCCCTAAATCAGTTAGACCCCCACACAGGTGCTCCTTGGGTTCCGCGGTCACCGATTCCAGAGTTAACGCCTCCTTCCAAACATCGTCGCACAGCGAAGATGGAAGTGGGAACTGTTCTCAGAAGAATAAGAAGTGTAGAGTAACAGAATATGTAGAAGAGTTGTTTTGTGTTTTTGTTGCTGTACTGAAACGTATGGAATGGAGCATTATATAGTGTAGAGGGGAGGCTCCAACAGTCACTTTGGATGCCAAAAAGATATGGAGATTAATGGTCATAAAACCAGTAATCAAATCACAAATTAACTCTGAATATTATTGTGCAGTAATGATCAACGGACAGATTCTAACAGCTAGAAAAGTTTCCGATGTAAAATGCTCGGACCAGAAGCAAAAAGGGGCCCACCGAGCACGTGTCACGAGCCAGGCGGCGGCTGCGGCGCGCGCGTGGGGAGACTATAGTCTTTCTTCCATAGTCAAGTTAATACTAGATAGTGTTCTACCTATATAAGGTAGTAACACCCCCACTATTCTTCCAATGTGGGATAAAATTTCTCTCTTAAAATTTGGAGCAACATCCAACTCCTACATTAATAAAAAAAGAAAGAAAGATAGGACATGATTTAGAAATAGGTAGAAAATTAGAAGCATAAATTATATGTTAGGTACATAAAAGTGGGGATGAGAGGTGAATTTGTTATAAAGAATTACAAAAGGCCGACACAAAGATTACGGAGCTCATAGTTTAGGGAGTAATAGTTCCCTTTTTACTAAATTATCCATACTTTACAAGAAACTATACACCATTATTAATCCACAAATTGTGTGTATTAAATTATAAAATGGGTGAAGAAATAAAAGTGATGATATAGACGTGTATATTAATCTAATCCACAAATTGCCAACTTGATTAAAATTACAATTCTTCTCATTACAACTCACGTGAGGTAGATCTTGTCACGTGAATTCGATGTCTCCCTTAATTCTCGTACGAATAGAAGCTCTATACTGATTATTGACTACGGATTTTTTTAACAAAAAATAACTTAAAGTCTTAAACCGGACCCTAATTAGCGTTTGGCATTTTCCTTTCCCTTTTGTTTCTCCTCACAACCACCCTTAAATTTGTACATGGATTTTACGATCACAATTATAACTCACAAGCTTGTCAGAATTATAAGCCTATGACATTTCATAGACATTTTAAATAAATAATGTTAAATTGAAAAGAGAATTGTATGTGACAATAAAAATTTGTAAAAAGAGGATGTGAGACGTCACAATCTTCTGTCAGTCCGTGACACAGCAAGAATAATAATAGCTGAATTTTGTATGGATATTGTCATTGTCAACATATAATGATTCGTAATTTCTTATTTGAGGAACATATTATCAAATTTGTATTAAATTTGAAGAATAAAATACATTATTCGACAGGAACCTGTAAACATGTTATTAGTGAGCAAGTGTCACCAAGATGTAAGTAAATGTAATTGGGCATGAAGGAAAGCTTAGAAGCTCATTCGAAGAAGTGTATATGTTCCCTTTCCCATAGTTTACGAAACCCTACTCTTTATAGCTTGTTTGCCTTAGCCTTGGATGCTAAAGTTATATCAACTTGATCAAGTTGCGCTCAACAACTCCTTTTTAATTGGAAGGTTTTGATGGTATTATATTGGAAAAATATGGTCACCATAATTTATGTTAGGGACATCAACCCAACACTAGATATTAGATAACCATCAATATCATTGTTGTAACCAATCAATAGTACCTTTTGCATAGAACTCGTTTGTCACCATCTATATGCATGATAGTCGTTAAAATTAAATGGTTTCATATAGTGGTTGCTCATTTCATCCTTTAATTATGAGGTTCTCTTTGTCTATGGGAATAGTGTAAATTCTTTGGTCAGCTGTTTATCTCTTCGTGAGAGTACCCGCGGCGAGAGGATTATACACTATTATTGCCGACGTTGACATCCCAGTTTACACACCCAAAAAAAAAGAATTGTCATGTGATTTTTAAAGCCCATCTTCTAAATTGCTAGACTAGGCCTTAATTATAAAGTAAATATTGTAGAAATGAGATAATAATAATTAAGGGCCTAACAAAGAACGAAATCACTTGATGCACAAGCACAACTTTAACTAGTATGGATGGCCGTAGAATCACCGTTTCTGACTCACTATTTCAACTTCCAAAACTACAAATTCTTACTTGTGACGGGAGGTATCCGTCTCTTGTAAGAGACGGATACCGTTTCCCGTCATAAAATTCCCATTTAGGGTGAGAATTTGTGCACATGGGGGGTCCCTCCTTGTCCCTCCCTTGTCCCCTCTACCCATTTCCTCTCACAAACTACCCGTCACAAGATCTGACCCGTCACAAGCAAGACTAATGGGTGTTATTGGCAGGCAACAATGACATCACCATAACTTTTTACTTTTTACTTTTTACTTTTTACTTTTTACATTGATAAATTCAAAACTCATGTACATCTGTCATGCGGCCCACGCCACTTTCACTACCAATGCATGATTCACCTGTTTATAAGAACGATGCGTCTTGCTTGTGACGGGTCGGATTTGAAGACGGGTAGTTTGTGAGAGAAAATGGGTAGAGGGGACAAAGGAGAGACAAAGAGGGACCCTCATGTGCTTCTCCACTCACCCTAAATGAGTATTTTATGAGGGAAAACGGGAATACCTCCCGTCACAAGTAAGAATTTGTATTATAAGAATTACTCGTACTATAACCCAACGTTTTTATTGTGCCTCCTCTTTACCATTTTTCTCGGTTTTTTTCTCTTTTTCCAACTTTTCAAGTTCCGTCATTTTTTTTTTAATAAGGTAAGAAAATTAGATTAATCCTCTAGATTAGGACCAAGCTATTTCATCCTTTCGGATGAGAGAGGTAAGTTGAAGCCACCGGTTTTCAAACTACCTCGAAAGGGGTGAACATGAATGTCCGATAGAAGCCATAAATACTGCAACTTTGTTAGCTACGAAAGCAATGTTTAATTATCACTTCATCGAAGAAATGAAGATCTAATTTTACATCCTTGATAATACTAGAAATTTGTCAAGAAATTTGTCAAGTGCTACGGATTGAGTTGATAACACATAAATTATTACCTTCCACAATTAACTTTGAGATTCCTAAATATTTAGCTGCTAAAATGTCTTCTTTTAAAGCGAGAGCTTCCGCAACAAGAATACTCTTAGACCTGCTCTTTTTTGCTCCTATCAAAACGACTTTACCATTATGATCTGTTATAAAATATCCTAAAACAACTTTATTTTTATCTATTTTTGATCCGTCAAAATTTAGCTTTAAAAACTCATTTCTAGGTTTCTCCCACTAAATTTCTTCATTTCTATTAGTGTTTCTAACTGATACGTCTTTATCAGGATTGTTGAGATCCTTATGTCTAGTCTCATTTCAATTTTTAATACTATTATTACATAATTGAATAAGTTTGATGGCACTGATATGAACATTATTAAAAATAATATCATTTCTATAGAACCATGCATTCCACCAAATAAATATAATCTTAATGAAATCAGCTTTTGAAATTAGGTTTTTCATATGATTGAATTCCGCTATAAACTTTGACTTAAAATGCTATCATATATTGCCAAAATATTGTTAAAACTAATAGTGTTTATATCTTGGATAACAGAACTAACCAATGAACATTTGAAAAAGAAATGATCAGTATCTTCAATAGGATGATTGCACAAAAAACATTGAGATGAGACAATTATATGACTTCTTAGGAGCCTACTTTTCGTAGGGAGACCATCAACGCAGGCTTTTCAAATAAAAAATTTCAACTTTGGCGGAACATTTAATTTCCAAATCCAGTAAAATTCACACTTGTCAATATTTTGATCGAACAAGCCTTGTGCTAACCATGCCGCTGTTTTGGTTGAAAAATTTTCATCGGCAGACAACCCTCAAAGGAGGGTATCTGGAATATCATTGTGCAGCAAGGGAGTTCCATCATGGATTGCAAATTCTTACGTGATTCAAAAACGGTGAAAACTCATTAACCGCTAAGGTAGAATGTAAATTCAGCGATGAATTTTTTGGCTTTATAAGGCTATTTGACAAACTAATTTGTGTTTTGGGCTTGTAATACAATAGGAAATAAAAGCCGAAACGAAAAGGATAGAAAATGTGACTGTTCAATCAGAGATTGATAGGTCACCCAATTTAACAAATTGTGGTGCAATTAACTCATTATTAGCCAAATGAGATAAATCTCATAATTCATTCATAAAACTCATTAACTAATTATTACAAGGTAACTAACGCCCTTATATAGGCTACTAATGACTTGGTAAATAAGAAACAAAAGGGATAAATGACTAAAGCTATCCTTAGCCTAATTTTTTATGTGTATCAGCTTGTTTCAAACTAATTAAGATCAATTGATCCACCTCATCATTTTGGAAGATTTGATAGAATGTCGCTACTTGTAGTAGCGGCGTCGGAGTGCAAACCATGAAAATAGCAAAGTAATCCATAGTAAATAGTATTGAAGATATCTATATAGTAGATGAGTTGAGTTGGTGCAGTAATTGATACTTGGTAGTCTCCTTTAATACTAAGAGAACCCGGGAGCCCTAGGGACTAGGGAGTAATACTTATGGTGAGAATTGAACTTCTGACCTCAAGTATTTAATTGAAGGTCTTCTAGTAGCGGCTTTGTTATTTATCAATGTTTTTTTCCAAAATTTTAATTAGTAATGACACTATTATGCCTTATAAGGCCAAAAAATTCCTCAGTGAGCCGAAAATATAAACGAGACGGATAAATAATTATGTAAGAGCAACTTAAAAAGATAGAAAAAGTGTTAACTAAACACTTTGAAATTTTCACTAATCATTGGAGGTGAGCGATCCTACCGACTACCCTCTCCTAACTCCATTAGTAAAACCCAAACTCAATTTGAAAAGACAATGCGGTATTAGACCCTCTCTCGCACAATTATTGTTCATTTGTTATCCACGGTAATTGGTGAAATTCATAACTAAAAGGGACAATGATATCCGTCTTTTCTTGACCTTTGGAGAGATAACTGGATTCATGGGGTCACGCTTGCTTGTATCCTTGGCATCTTGGATTCTGTTTTAACCAATAAATCCTACATTTATGTTTGCCAAATTCAAAATCCTTATGGAGGTTGGGACCCGGACTTATCCGTGTTCTTTGTGGAGAGCAAGTCATTCCCTTTTTCATCTCGATTTCTATGCCGCAAATGGATTCAGAGGATACCCTGTACTGGAGACCTAATAAAAGTAGACTTTATTCAATCAAAAGTGGGTATGCTATTGCCTTTTCAACTTTGTGGAATCAAAAGGCCTCTCCAACTGATCTTATTCGAATGGATGAAGTTACTACTGCTTTTTGTAAATCAGTTTTGTGGTTTCTCCCAATTGCGGGTAAATGAAAAACTTTCCTATGGAAAATATTATATAGCTCTCTCCCATGTGGGGAGGAGGCAAAAAGACGTAATTTGGGATGTGAACACCAATGTCGTCTGTGTGACAGCTCTCTTGATCAAGTTGAGTCCCTTAGTCATTTATTTTGTGATTGTCCTGTCACCCGGAGAATCTGGGCAGCCTCACATCTGGGTATACGGAGTTACTTTGGGGACTATATCCTGTTTCGACATTGGCTTATCAATTGGGTAAACTTGTTTAAAATGAAGAAATGGTTGATGGAATTTCGTTTTTTGTAAGCCCTCTATGGCGGATTTGGTGCTTAAGATGTACTAAGGTGTTTGGTAAGATGGATCTTAATTTGTAGGCCTCTATGAACCAAATCACCATAGATGCAATGGCTAATTTGGAAGCACTTGCAAGGAATTCACCTACCCGCAACCATGCGACTACCCATTTGGAGAATGATAATGCCTATTTCCGTATCAAGATTCATCACCCGTTGTTCATAATTGGAACCTCAATATGCTCTAATCATATTAGAATTAAAAGTGATGCGTCATGGACTCGTGATTTTAAAGGGACGGCTGGGTGGTTTTTCCGGGATGATTCTGGAAATATGTTCCATATGGGTCAAAAATCTTTTGGGGCAAGAAATCCTATTCAAGCTTAAGCATATGCATTAAAATGCGCTATCCAGGATGCTATTTTCATGGGATATCGACATATTGATGCTAATTTGGATTGCCTGAATTTGGTTTTGCAACTCGAGGGGTATGAAACGATGGATCATAACATTCGGAACTTGCGTACTAGTATCCCTACATTGCTTCTACATGTCACTGTTTGTCTCTAAGTTATTGTCCTAGGCATCTAAATAAGATTGCCCATAGAATTGCAAAAAATGTAAGGGTGTAGGCGCCCTCTCTTGAATGTAAAAAAAAAAAAAAAAAAGTTGTCAAATTTTTAAGAAAAACTACTCCCTTTGTGACCTTAATTTCTTTTTTTCAATAATTTCTAGTGTATACATATTGATTGCTTTGTATTTGCAAATTGTTTTTTTTTTTTTTTTTTCAAATGGACAAGATACGTTAAATTTTTACTTATCTTATATGGAGCACGAGTTAATGCTTTATATAAACAAGACTATTGTAAGTTGTCCACATGTAGTAATGGTGATCAAATATAAATTATATGCAATCATAATGTAGGTCGAAGTGACATAAATTTGAGTTAACAAACAGAGGGCACGCTGAATTTTTTTTCAAAATAGGCAATTTTTATTAATTAATTATCAAAATGGGTCGACTTTCAAATTTATCACCCAAAATAGGCCCACGTAGGATCGAATTTATCGAACCTGGGCTGAGAAGTCAAATCGCCAGGTCGCTTGGCGACTTGGTTCGTTGTATATTTCACCAATCATCTTCCCCATTTCCCAATATAAAATATATATATATATATATATATATATATATATATATAAACTACTTTGAGGAAATGGAAGTTTAACCTAAAGAAAAAGTTGAGAATAAGTCGTTGAGCAAAAACATAGGGCATGGCTAGTAGTAGATTTGTAGGCATCTTTGTGTGTCTATTCCTTGTTCTCTCCCTCCTAACCGTCGTAAATGGTGAGTTTTCTATAACTTGGTCTTTTACCCTACACAAATTCTTACGCTCTTTTTACATATTTTGTCGGGTGGTTTAACTTGCAGGCAAACAAGTTCCATTGTGCGGGGCTCATAATCACAATTCGAGAAGCAGGAAACTAATAAATTTAAATAATTGCAAGAAATTCCATAAGTGTAGGAATGGGAATGATGATTGTTGGTGTTGCATGCAATGGCCAGGTCTCAATCAATGTTTTTATACTTTAGATGACTGTCAGCAAGTTTGTGTCCCACCCTAATTTGTTAGTCCCTACCACTTTGGCATTTACGTATTCTACCCTATTTTTTACTTCGGGACTTACGAACGTGCATGAAATAAATTAAATAAAACTATATTGATTCCGATTTGCAAAGACTATTTCTTTATTGTTTATGATGGTTATCTTATTTACTCCGTAGATTCTTTAAGAAACTCGAGTACAATATACTCCGTAGTCTGTACTGAGTACTATTCTCGCGCACCTCAACATCTTCTTTATGGCCTTCACAGCATGCGTGACTTTTGATCCATTCATATCTCGTCATTTCTATCATCCTCAACCTCTCCATTAACCCTTCTCTAAATAGCTCACAGTCACACTCACAGTCACAGCTGGTGTGGTTGGACTTTAAAGTTTTTAAAAAAATATCAACAGCTGAAAAGGGTAACTTATCAAACACGGGTCAGGGTCACAGTCGCGCCTGGCATCATCTGCCAGGCCGAAAGCAAACCTAGTACACTACATTGCAATATATAGACAAATAGAAAGCTTTGTCAGCTGCTAATTGAATCTTGGAACTTCGCCCGCCATTAAATACTCCGTATTCTCAACTTTGCACAAAATAATTCACAAATGTACATTCCCAACAGAAAGAGATGTTTCTTGCTAGTTGAATCTTGGAAACTTCACCGGTGACAAAGCTTGGGTGAGTCATTAAGTACCACGTATTACTTTGAACAAAACGATTACAATGCACAGAGACAGGTATGTTCTCATCTCATGCCACAGGTGATTAACGAATGTGGATTCGGTTCATATCAGCAAAAGGCTCAGGAGCAGCCTTTTGAGCAGCTTTAGCTGCTTCCGGAGTACCAAAAATGTTCCACAATCTTAATGTTTGATCTCCAGCAGCAGAAGCGACGGTGCATCCATCTGGACTCTGCAACACACATTTTCAAACAACAATCAGTCGATCAATATATCTTTTTATGACAACAAAAGGTTTAATCTTATAGGAGCCCGCGAATAATGGTAAGTACCTGTGCCATGAAAAGTACTCTGGACTCATGGCCAGTAAGCTCTGCCATTTTCACCATAGATGGATACTTCCACAAAGTCAGCTGGTTCTGTGAGAAACCGTGAGAGCTCAGTAACTCGCGCTCATTCTTGCTCCACAACAAAGAACAAACTTGAGAGCTCGTGTCAACTGAGTTCAAGCAAGCACCAGTGTGGGTGTTCCAGAATTTAATGCAACGGTCCGTACCACCTCCACCTGACGCTAGTAAATTTCCCTGGAATGGGCACCAAGCAAGGGCTTTTACAGCAGCTGTGTGATCTTCAAGTCTGTGCAGCCACTGGGTCCCAGAATTAGACGATGCTAAAGATCGATCCCAGATGTGGAGAATGTTGTCATTGCCTCCACTTGCCAGTTGTTGACCAGAAGCAGACCACTTCAACCCACAAACTTCTTGCTGGTGACCTCTGAATGTCTCCACAATATGGTCTCTAATCCTGACATCATTGTTAATGATTTTTCCGTCCCTTGAACCGGTTGTTAAGATGTGGTTGTTCCATGCTAGTGACCCAACACGCGCAGTGTGCCCACCTTTCAATGTCCTCAGCTGCAGGAAGGAAGTTACAGTAGTGAGACAAGGAACAGCAAAAATAAGAAAGCAGTCGTAGAAAAACGGGTAATCAAGAAATTGAATATCAACCTGGCGGCTGGTAATGGAATCCCAAAGCTGGACTTCAGAATTGTTTAGGCCAACGGCAATGTGACGGCCGTCAGGTGCCCAATTCACACTGGTTACTGAGCCTATCTCATCCGATACTGTTACAAGTTCAGAAGTAGACCCAGTAGATGCATCCCATAGGTGGACTGTGGTTCCGAGAGCAATTGCAAGAACATTGCCGTGACCCCAGTCCAACAAATTCAAGTAATAATCATCTAAGATGTCTGGAGCCTCCAATATACGCTCTGCAGTCTGCACATTAAAAAACCAATTTCAGACATCATACAAATTCAAACTGAAAAGGCACAAGCCACTCAAAGAGATGAATAGATGGAGCAAAATGTACTTTAGGAATGTGTCGACGAGGTTTCACAGGCTTGGATTGCTGAACAGAAGCATAATCCTGAGGTATCAGTTCTACTGGCACAGGTGGCTTGTTCTTGAATGCAAGAATTCTTGTCCTGTTCATGTTGAAAACCTCCCGTAGCTGGTTCTGTTTATGGTACGCTTCTTTCCCTGGTGAGATAGGAACATCAGGGTTTTCCTTACCTTTCTTACCATCGGTCAACATATAATGCGCATAATCGAAATCCATGGCTGATCTGTTTGGTATAAACCTATCCAACTGCTAAGATTGATAGGAAAAATCAGTCAGAAATGAAAATTGATCAAAGCCACAGTGAATGGAAACCAGAGAAACAGTGATTAATCGGTATATAATTCCAAATTAACAGACAACATAAGGTCTAGATAAAC
Source organism: Silene coronaria (assembly GCA_028566215.1). Classification (NCBI taxonomy): domain Eukaryota; kingdom Viridiplantae; phylum Streptophyta; class Magnoliopsida; order Caryophyllales; family Caryophyllaceae; genus Silene; species Silene coronaria. Next base: position 235,772 of record JAOWBH010000048.1, read on the forward strand.
AACATTCATAAATCCTGATACTTGACGCAACAGAATAACAACAGTGAAGCCTGTCATTAATCATCATTGGTTGCATAAAGGTCTAGAGTAACAACATTCACATATGCTGATATTCAACGCAATAGATTAACAACGTCGATGCCAGTCATTAACAACATTCACATATGTTTAAATTAATCCAGGAACGAAATGAAACCCTAACGGATTTTCATAACAATCAATGCATCACAAATGAAATCGGCCATTGAAATTCGACTCTTTGAATCATCATTGATCATTGGTTCCATATAGTTAAAATGATTAATCTATGGCATTGAATACTACCAACCCATCATAATAATCACATTAACCATAGATGGTTTTACCTCTGATTAAAATACCGTTCACAAAGAATAAAAATGATAAATAAATAATTGAGGTAGAGTGAAAAATCATAGGAAAAATAGAGGGGCATACATTTTCTTTACACTTTCTTCTTGAAAAGGCGGGTTGTTGAAACGCCATTTTTGAGTGATCGCTGCAAAAAAAAAATCAAAACAGCAAGAAAAAAACCACAGAAATAATAACAAGACACAATAATAGATAGTGAAAATTTAAAACAAATAAAAATGCTGCAAGAAGAAGAAGGAGGAGGTTAGTAGATAGGAAATGCAGACAAGAGAGACCCTTTCTCTCGTGTGGTAATATAAATTATTGTAAAAAATATATTAACTTGGTGATGTGTTAAAAAGGTGGGTGGAATGGGACACACAATGGGACAGGTGATCCTAACTCGAGAAAGGGGAGGAAGAATTAGATGTGTGATGAGGTTTTATGTTTGGTATGTTTAAATAGGAAGATTTTGGCGCAAAAGTTAAGGATTTGGAGGTCCCAACGCCTATTTTTAAATTGGATTTTATTTGTAATATCAAATAGATTCTCTTTATTTTCTTTTATTTTATAGTCAAAATAAGGTTTTTCCTCTCTATTTTATTTCAATTTGAGAAACAGTAAGTAATCCTTAAGAATAAAACGGGTTAATAACATCTCACTTAAATAGATAGGATAAAGATTTTGCTAATCTCAATGTATTCGGTCTTTATGCTATGTGTGATACTTGACTCGTCTTTAAATTAAGACGGTAGGCGGATATGTTCGTCTTGGTTGAAAATTTGTGTTTCGTGGGATGATGTTATTCCTTGCTAGTATCTCAAACTCGTGCAGTCAATGGTGAATTGATTAAAGAGCAATCAAATTGAATCCTCTTGATTTTCTTTCATTTTCTATAAACAATGCGGATTTTATTCGGGCAATCTATGGTGAATTGATTGACTAAAGAGGTAGAGAAAGAAATAATAATTTAAAATTGTTATATTAAAAAAATGGAGAAGATTCATACTTGTTCAAAACTTAATACTAGCATTGGTCCAAACCCGAACCGGACCAAGCCTAAGACCGAAAGAAATATTTTCGTGGACCGAAGATTGGACCTAAATGGATCAAATTTGTGATTTTTTTAATTTTTAACTATATAATGAGTAAAATTTAATTTAATAAACTAAACAAACTATGATTAAACAAACTTTGTAAAGTTCTTTTGACAAAAATATTTGATTACTTCATACACAAATTCTTACTTGTGACGGGAGGTATCCCCGTCTCTTGTAAGAGACGGATACCGTTTCCCCTCACAAAATACTCATTTAGGGTGAGAATTTGTCCACATGGGGGGTCCCTCCTTGTCCCTCCCTTGTCCCCTCTACCCATTTCCTCTCACAAACTACCCGTCACAAGATCCGACCTGTCACAAGCAAGACTAATTGTTGTAAGTATTATACAAAACAACATAAAAAATGAGATGAATCGTTATATACCTTTTAGCGCAGCAAAATCAACAATTAATAAGAAGTCTAAGAAGTATATAATTGTAGAATCTAATAACTCCAACGAACTCTTAGCTAGCATCCTAGCTATGATACCTCTACCGGTATCCACAGAGGTACTATGCTCCACGTTGTACGCTAGTCAGACCTGACAATGCTAACCCGACCCGAACTCAATTCTGACTTGAAACCAAAATTGACTTGAACTTATTCGAGCTAATCCGAATGTTATTATCAGAAAATCACTGTTATCGATCCCAAAATAACTTGAAAACAATCCGCCCGAAGATGACTCAAACTCGAAATGACCTCATCCGATCGGTCCCGAATTCTTGTAAACCTGAATTGACACGAGCCGAACCCGAATCGATTGATCCCTTTGACAAGTCTAAATTGCTAGTACTTGAAGGGAAGAGATCAGCCTTGGAGAAAGCTCTATTTAATTGTTCTCTCTTGTAATTTTCAATTTATGTTAGATCGATTCAATTGAGTCGAATTAATAGGTTTGTCATACAAACCTAATTATATATAAATCATATACACCTTGTTTTTTTCCTTAACTCTTCATTGAAGCGTAGCTGGGCTTAATCATATTTATAGCCTTACACTAATTCCATACCTTTTGTGTGTGGCCGTATAAGCCCACTTAATACTAGCAAACACGTAAACTATTTAAGTGTCAAATCGCCAATGACGTCTAGCAAACATATTGACCACATAAACTCAAGCGGAATAATTCCTAAAGGAAAATGGACATAACACTTTCAGTCTCCCACTTGCACATATCCTCAAAAGAAATGTAATTAATCTCTTTGCTACTATTGTCTCCAACTGAGAACGAGGTAGGAGCAGTGCCAACCTCAATCCTAATCATTTTCTCGAATCTTTGAGTTGACTAGTTAGAAGGCAGAAAAACGACAATCATCTCATCCCCGCATAGTGACAATGGCGTTATTAGGCCATTTGTTCTGGCTATATTCGTTTACTTTGATCCTTCTTTATGCCATTGTCCTATACAAATTTACCCGCACGAGTCTTTGTAGTCGATAATATGTCTTGCCAGAAATCAATGTCGATTTGACACTTAATGGATTATGTATCTATTTGTCCAAAGTGGTCTTACGGAGCCACACACAAAAATACGTGGTTAGTATAATTATAAGTCGGACTTACTCCCTCTACACACTTATTTTCACCCAATTTCTCTAATATATAAGGGGAGTATTTTTATCGAAATAGGGTGAAAATGAGTGTGTAGAGGGAGTATAATAATACTAATCGGGCTTTAATAATGATTAAACCCATCAATGCTTTAGTTTAGGGTTAAGGTAACAACCCGGTGTTTCTCATAATATATATTAGGGTTTGTATGACAAACCGATTCATTCGATTCAATTCATTCTATCTGACTTAAAATGAGACACACAAGAGGGAGAAAAAGAGTTTTCTCCAAGACTAATATTGTAATACCCAACATGTTAGGACACCCGTTGACCGGCCTTGGACGGGGTTCAGACCTTAATGGGATCATTTAGGGGAGTTGCTCTTGCCTGAGTTCAGAGAACTCGACCGAGTTGGCGTAACTCGGCCG
>JAOWBH010000048.1:253747-267360 GCA_028566215.1 Silene coronaria
ATTAAAATAACATTAAAATATTAATTAATTCATTTAAAACGATAATTTGAAATATCGGGAATCGCGGGGTGTTACATTGTAAGTACCCAGCAAGTTTTTGCTAATAATGTCATTCATGTCTATCTATGTCATTCATGATAATAAGTTTTTGTAAACATACAACCTCAATTCGTTAATTCTACGTGTACATATATACTGTGTTATGCTCCAATTTACATACTTCTCGCCAAATAGTCTACTAGAAACACTAAATCTGCTTTTATAGTGTCAAAAATGAATTGCATGCATGTAATGAAATTCAATATAGAGTTTCTTTCAAAATAGCTATTGGAAAAAATCCCAAGATAATAAGGTATTTAGACTCTTGAGCATAACATATGTCAAATAGAGGACATACTTTAAAGACTTTTAATTTTATTGAGGTAGAACATCAAAAATAGAAAGAGCAATGAAATATTTTCTATAGTAAAATTGTCATAAATAGTTTGAAGATAAACATCATTAGAATTGAAAATTGGAAACAGTAGTAGAATTTTGTTACTGATAAATGATAATTGCTAAAATTGTCATATATCAATTGAAGATTAATAGATTAAGATAAACAACTTCAACAAGATAAAGAAGTTATCACTGTTAGATTTCTTCTCATTCAAAGACATTAATAAGTTGAAGATAAATAACTTTAAGGATTACGAAGTATTCCCTCCGTCCCGGTCATTTGTTGTCTTTTGTTTTTGGCACAAAGATTAAGGAAATGGGAGGGACCATTTGAGGGTAGTGTTATTAGATGACAAGTGGACAACAATGAAATTGGATGATCAAACAACCCATTAGAGGCATGCCTAATATAGAAAGGACAACAAATGAATGAGACACCTAAAAAAGGAAAAGGACAACAAATGACCGGGACAGAGGGAGTATATATTTGGAGCCGTGTGCTTCACCAAAATCAAAACTTGTCTTTTTCTTTTGTAGATATGACTACCCATAATAGTTTGAGAGCATATTTTCCATCTCTCTTTTTGCATATGAGCTTCACAAACTGGATGTCTTTTTATTTAGATGGGTGTCACCTATATGACTTTGTTGCTATGTCTTTGTTTATATTACAAGTGATGGTGAATTTGTCTCGTTTTTTTGTGTGTTGAGTTGGAAATTTCCAGTTCCCTCGCATTTTTAATTTTTCTTTCTTATCTGGTATTCTCTTGCCGATGAGGTTATAGAAAGTCTCTCTCTTTCTTGGTGGATGCCATGTAATACTATTATCTTCTCTGACCTTCGGTTTTATTGATGTCTTTTTAGCAAGGAAGTTGCTAATTTCCATCGGCCAAAGGCTAAGTGGTATCCTTATGGCAACGAGGTGGCAGCCATAGAGCTTGCAAAGCTGCCTGCTAAAGGACCCATGAAGGTTATACTGAAAAGTCTAGGCAGCAACGGGAGTAAGATCTATGTGGATGCTGAGGAGACGATTGCTTCATTCAAAGCAAAGGCTTCTAAGAAACTTGGTGAGCTTACTTCTTCTGTTCTTCTTTTAAGCATATCTAAAGTTTACATACTGTCGACTTTTAATTGTTGGTGCTTTATTTTGCACAGATTTTAGTTTGACTGAAGCTGTCAAAATCTATTACTTTGGGAAAGAGCTCGAGGATGAGAGAACTTTTGCTGAACAGAATATCCTCCCTAATTCTCTGCTCTATCTTGTCCGCACAAAAATACATGTGTTACCTATGGCGCATATGCTTTCCAATGAGAAGAAGTCCTTGCGTCCACCTGGGGCTTTCAAGAAGAAATCTGACCTTTCAGCTAGGGATGGACACGTGTTCTTAATGGAGTAAGTAAAGGGATTTACTCCTAGCTTCACTGTAATATCATAGTGCTTTCCCAAAATACCATGTCTTCATCATCTCACATTGGAAGCAATAATTGCGAAACATCTTTTCTATTCTGCAGATATTGTGAAGAGAGGCCTCTATTGTTAGGGAATCCTGGAATGGGTGCAAGACTGTACACATATTATCAAAAATCATCTTCAGATGATCAAAATGGTGATTTGTTACGGAGTGCCAATAGTGGCTTGGGGACGGTTGTGACACTTGAACCTGCTGACAAATCTCCATTTCTTGGAGATGTAAAACCTGGTTGTAGTCAATCTAGCCTCGAGACAGAAATGTATAAAGCACCAGTATTTCGTCATAGGGTTGCTTCAACTGACTACTTATTGGTCCGTTCGCCGAAGGGAAAGTTATCAATACGACGCATTGATAATATTCATGTTGTTGGTCAGCAGGTATTACCAGTGCTATTCCGTCAGCTTTCTAAACATTGTAATCAGTTATCCTTTCGTGTTGCAACCTTCCCCCTCACTGTTCTAATCCAATGCTTCTTTTTAAGGCTATGCTTGTGGAGTTGTGGGCTCATGGTCGTTCGATATTAATTTGTAGCTAAATGCTGCTTGCAGGAGCCACTGATTGAAGTCATGCCTCCTGGTTCAAAGAATCTTCAAAATTACTTGTGGAATAGGCTTTTAGTGTATATGTACCGTGAGTTTCGTGCTGCACAAAAACGTAGCATGCCCCCTTGTATCAATGCTGCTGAATTGTCTGCACTGTTTCCTAATGTTGCTGAGCACTTTCTTCGTAAAAGGCTGAAACATTGTGCTGATTTGCAGGTACTTATCTCATCAGGACGTGTTTCATTCGATGTTAGTAATTTGTTGACATCTATATCTATTGTGAGCTGCTCTGTATTATATATTTTGTTTGAAAGAATAAGTTTGATTGGCATTCTGTTTATGATCTGTTGAATTCTTATAGCAGAAAGGGCCAAATGGGCGTCTTCACTGGGTCATGAGACGTAATTTCCACATACCGTCAGAGGAGGAGCTTAGAAAGATGGTGAAACCAGAAACAGTGAGTGTCCTATTTTCTGATGTTCAAGCTGTTTTATTATTAGTGTGGCTTAAGGCTTTAAGAGTCATAGATATCCTTAAATATTTCCGATTTTAAACTGTCACGACTCACGAGCTTCTCTTAATGACATTATATTCTCTTTCCGAGCTTAATGTCTGTAGTTTATGATCACAATTACGTATAAAAAAGTTTATGATGATAAGTCAGAGGATTTAACCTGATATATGGGAAGTTATATGTTTGTGGGACCATTGAGTTATGGCTACACAGCTAAACCCCAATATCATTCAACAGTTACTCTGTGCTTTTGGCCATGAGTATGTCTTAGTAATGCTTATCTATTAAAGCATTTTTTTTTGTATTAGGCACTTATGGTTTCTCACCAAGTTTGGAGGCATGTCTTGGTCATTTAGGTGTAATTGATACTGGACACTCTTAGAAAGTTGCATGACCTCATTTTTTTGCTTCTTGAGTTGCCTATCAACAAAAGAGTTAACAATTGGCTGGGTTCTAAAATTGAGGCAAGCAACTTCTGAAAATTTTGCTGGTAAAACTGTAAAGATAGTTCAACCCTTTTCTGGGTTCACATATTTTGTCAAAATGTGCTGGCGTTTTTTTTTATTTCTCAATTATTTGTAGTTTAATTTGCTCTATTTTTTGGATTTTTTTTTCAAAATAATGTTGAAAAATAAAATAATTATCATCTTGGCTTGGAAACAAACTTAATTGTCAAATTGGTGTCCAACTAGGATTGGAGATTCCCAAACCAAACCAAATTCCTATAATCCTCATTCCACACCCCACCATACCTACACATTCTCTCACCACCACCCCTCCCCCCCTTACCACCCCAACTGCCGACCCCACCAAGTCATCTCTCCCCTCCCCGCGCCTGCACCATCACCCATCCACCATCCCCACCAGTCCACCACCCTTCACACCCTACTTCTACTCCCACACCACCACCCTTATCCCTCTTCAACCTATTTATTTAGGCTTTGAAAGAGGAACACCAAAGAAACAATTCATGACAGCCAAACCCATCATAAAATGAACGATTCCATATCCATCTCATTAAGGAAGCCCTCTCACCTCACCACCCACACTAGCCAACCCAGCCTGTCAACAGTTAACAACCTCCGACAATTCCCTTTCCACCGCCATCGAAACCACCACCGCACCTCCCACCGGTAGGTCATAACTCTTTGCCATGCCACTTAAGTAAGCACTTAAAAAACAACCACCTTTTTCCTTTCTCCATTTCCCATCAATTTCATTCCTGCCCTTGTTCTACTCTCTAAACCAAGGCATACTCACCAACTCCTTAATCTCCAGAATTCTCGACAACGACAACGAATACGACGTTGTTGAAGAAATGATGGGACTGAGATTTGTTTCATTCCTGCTCTTGTTCTTCGTTGTAATTGATTGATTTATGAATTTGTGATGGGACTGAGATTTGTTTAATGTTGTAGTACTTGATCAAGTTTGAATGAATTTGATGATGAAAATGTGATTTGATGAATGATATATTCTATGTGATGGTATGGTTTGTGTAGACTGTAGAAGTGTAGAGGATTATGCGAACGCGAGATTTGTCGTTTCGTAGGTGTGTAGAGATTACGTTAAGGATTTGACGGCGGTGTGCTGGTGGTTTTGACGGCAAAGATGTTGATGGTTAATTAATGTGTGGTGGTTACAGGCTGGGTAGGTGTGGGCATGGCTGCTGTGGGTGGTGAGGTGGGAGGGGCCGTGGTGAGAGAATGGGCAGTGTTATGGTGAAATGAGGAGTATATGGTTTGGGTTGTCCAACCCTAGTTGGCCCCAATTTGACAATTAGTTTTCTTTCAAAATTTGAAAAAATGATTCCTATTTTCTAGGCAAGTTCTCAAGCTCTATACCTCTTAAATTTTGTTTCTCCTTGTGATACAGGTTTGTTCATATGAAAGCATGCAGGCTGGTCTTTATCGTCTCAAACGTCTTGGAATTTCAAGGCTGGCAAATCTAACTACCCCAGCACAATTAGCCGCCCTTTCATCTGCTATGAATCAGCTCCCTGATGAAGCTATTCTGCTGGCTGCTGCATCACATATAGAGAGAGAAATGCAGATAACTCCTTGGAACCTGAGTGCCAATTTTGTTGCCTGTATTGGCCAGGTAGCTTATTTACTTGAATGTTCTCGTTTTTTTTCCTTTTTACTCGTTTACTATTTTGATTTTTCAATGTTTTAAATATCCTTCTGCTTTATCTTTTATACTCTTCTTCTGTTTTCCTGTTTGTTCATTTTCTGTCCATATTTCAAGCTATGTACTCCGTTTGTGATCTGAATTATCAAATCATATTCATTACAAGGTATCATTAGTGGCGTGGTTTAGGGGAAAGTTGGTCAACAGTGCAAGAAATATCGAAGATTCTCATTGCTCATGGTGTCAAAAAAGTGAATGGTGTTTGGATATGAATGGAGGGAGTAATTTTTTTAGGTTAGCATATTTTGTAATCATCCGCTCACTGAAACCTCTAATCCTAAAGGGCTGTATAATGTCGTGGCTAGCAAAAAACATAGGTCAGCCAAATTACGTTCTGGGTATAGCCTGGGCAATCTAAAAGCATTAAGCGAGAATGAACTGAATTTGTCTCTTTAATAGGTTAACCTCTATATATGACCATTGAATATTCTTCTATTGCTCTCATGCTCGCCTACATACGGAACAACCACCAAGGCTGCTTGGCATAGTCAAAACACAGGTCTCTTTGTTCGGACTAAACATTTCAACCAGTAGTTCCTACTTCGACGAGCAGTGAAGGCGTCTAATGTCCATACCTTGCTATGTGCTTTGCGAGAGGCCAGAGCTGCTTCATATAGGGACATTGGAAATTAAGTGCTCTTGCGTCTCAATTTTTGGAGATCATCAATAATTTTAATTCTTTCAAGTTGACCCTTGTAGGCAAGCCAAACAATAAAATTATGTGTAGGGGATGACAGGACTTTCAAAAAAATGGATATTAGCTTCTCAACATGTATTATAATTTGATATTCATGCAATCTCTCTCATTGCACCCATGCGAAATCAGGAGAAAGGAAATGTGGAGCGGCTAGAGATATCTGGTGTTGGTGATCCATCAGGTCGAGGCTTGGGCTTCAGTTATGTACGTATTGCTTCAAAGCCTCCAGTAACTAATGCTTTGGCGAAGAAAAAGCCGGTTGTTGCTCGGGGTTCCACTGTCACTGGAACAGATGCTGATCTACGTAGGTTGAGTATGGAAGCTGCAAGAGAGGTTAGTTTATTCTTTTGAATATCTTTTGATGGCATTTTGTTTTATGAAGAAATCTTTCTTAGAAGCTTTGTCATGTTGTATCTCTTTGTATTTTATTTATTTCAGTTCATTGAGTCTTCGTTAAAGCTGTTGCCATTTGACCACCGAGGATCATTAGGTGACAATATTATGATTGTTTGGGCAGCCTACTTATAAGCCTGTGTTTTTCTTCTTTTAGTAAAGACAATTTTCGTATGAGGACTGATATGAGAAACCATTTTTAAGATGTGGTGACAAGTCCCATTTATCTCTGCAATTCTTGTTGTCTCTGCGGCAGCCAGTATTCTCCTGTTAGCAGTGATTATTTGGTGTGACCGTAGACAGACATAAGCTTTAATTCTGTAGTATGTACTCACATGTGTTCACGTTCCTATCGGTCACTCTAATTCTTGGTCCTATCTCTCTTTGTGGATTTTTATATCTTTGTTGATTCTTTCTCAGTTTTTAATTTGTGTTATCTGTAGCTTCTCTTGAAATTCAACGTTCCTGAGGAGCAAATAGGGAAATTATCTCGTTGGCATCGAATTGCATTGATACGCAAATTGTCTAGTGAACAAGCTGCCTCTGGAGTCAAGGTTGATCCAACAACTATTAGCAAGTTTGCAAGAGGCCAGCGGATGTCATTCCTTCAACTTCAGCAGCAGTCTCGAGAAAAATGTCAAGACATTTGGGATCGACAAACGCAGTCTCTTTCGGCTGCTGAAGGCTTTGAAAATGAGAGTGATTCTGAAGCAAATAGTGACCTAGATTCTTTTGCTGGGGATCTTGAAAATCTACTGGACGCAGAGGAAGGTGAAGAAGGTGATGAGGGAACCTTAGAAATGAAAATTTGCAAATCTGATGGAGTTAAAGGGCTTAAAGTGAGACGGCATCCGCCTCAGGTTCGGCTGGAAGAGGAGATGGAGGATGAAGCAGCTGAAGCAGCAGAGTTATGTAGGATGCTAATGGACGGTATGCTTTATGCAAGGCTCTTGTCTTATAATGAAATTTTTTGTTGAATACAATGGTAATGCATGCATGAGATCTTGTGCAGTAGTTATTCTTAAAATTGTTAAAACATTTATTACACGATGGAACTTACTCTTTATACATTCCAGTTCTGAAGCTGTTGCTTATCTTATAGATAAATATGGAGAAATACATTGTTTGCTCTTACTTATGGATGATTCATACTTATGTATATGCCTCCTTTCTTTTGGAAGCAAATGATGTAATTCACTATTAACCTAATACTCCATTTAACTGTATAAGTTTTTTGAGATCGGGATTGCTTGGTATGTACTTGAACCATGAGCGGATGTCATCGGCAGGCGATGGTGCTAAATGGAAGAAAAAAAAGAAAACCAGACCTGGAGGAGAGGCAGCTGGATTGATACAAGGCGCTCAAAGGCCTTTTGTTGTTGAAAATGCTACACAACTCAAAAGACCTAACACCATGGTCAGGCAGACTGATGGAACTGCTGTGCCTAATGATGTATTGGGCGCAAATACAAATGATAATTTGAAGGAGGTAATGCGTGTAGAGTAAACTATTTTGATCGTTCTCCAGCATTGATCTGGTTTTATTTGGTTGGAATCAATAGCTTATTCATGAATTTTTGCTACATCACCAAGCTAAAAAAAACCGATCATTTTTTTGTGGCAGGTTGAAAATCTGCATTCTAAGAAGGCAATTTTTAAGAAGGCAAAAGTTGGAAAGAAGAATGAAGTAGTGCCTTTGGATCTTTCAAACAAAAAAATTAAGATAATGAATGATAATTCCGTGGTAAATGAGCTGCTTTATCTGATTCATTGTGCTATTTGAACAAGGGGTTGTTCTGTCTCATTATTTTCTGTCTTCCTTCAATCAATGTATGCTGCTAAGGATCTCTTCCATAGTTAAATCTCCCATGTGATTCGCCTATTTGTGCGTCCCACATTGAAAGGAAAAAAAAAAGGAGTTGGTCAGAGCTATTCTTCCCATTGCATACTTCGTATAAGATTTTGGGGTGGAACCTTCTTTGGGCTTTTGATCTAAACTCTCTCGTCATTGTGGGTGTGGGCCTGTGGCCTAGATCTGTCTTATACTTTTTTGTGGACTTTTACATATAAAAACAGTTTATATTGACTGCCTAGGGTAGGGTAGGACAGTAAACAGTTTGATATTCTTTGTTTCTCCGTTAGGCATTGGTAACTTCTGGATTCTTTATATGACGAGGCCACAGTGATTGTACACTGAAGTGATTGATACGCTCCGTACACTGGTTTGTCAATTAGAGAGAGAGAGAGAGAGAATATATTTTACATCTTTAGTGAGCTATTTCTTGGTAAAATTTATCTTCTATCAATACATGGAATGATTATTTGAATGACTTGCCTGCATAGGATAACATTTGTCATACCTTTTTAAGGGGTTGTTGCTTATCATGCTTTTGAAATGATACACTTTTCCCTTAGATACTAGGGCTAAGCAACTCACACTTAATTTTACTGAAATGAATTATGACTCTCGGTGCTAATATCTATCCACTTTCTTCGTTTCTGTCCAGAGTATCAATAACAGGAAGTCTGCTAGGGAGAGTTTTGTTTGTGGTGCCTGTGGCCAGGTTTGTAGTTAAAGATTGTCTTATTATCTACTTTCAAGGCTTATTTGATTATGATAACTGATTTTTCTTATGTTATCAATAGCTTGGCCACATGCGGACCAATAAACATTGCCCCAAATATCGAGAGGACCCCGATGCTCAAATGAGTAACACCGACGTCGAGATTGAAGCAGTTATACCTACAATTCAGGACCCATCTCCATCTCAGTCGAGGATTCCTGTCAAGAAACCGATCCCTAGAAGTACAGCAAATAGTCCTCAAGTTGAAGATCTTGACGTGGAAAAGCCTACTGTGAAGACCAAAATTCTAAAAGTTAGATATCCATCTTCAGATAAGGCTATTGAAAAAGTCTCATTTGTTCCATCTACGAGTTCCGAGCAACCAAGAACGTCACATCCTGATGTTGGTAACAAGGCGGTTCCCAAGGTTATTAAAATAGTAAGCAATAAAACAAAGCCTGATGATGTGCAGATTGAATCTCAAAAGCTGAGCGTTGTTATACGGCCTCCAAGTGACACGAGTCGAGATCATCTTCACAAAAAAATTACCATTAAGCAACCTAAGAAGGATCAAGTCATAAATTTAGATCAGATGAGCGAGGAAGGTGCTGATTTTGATTACAGAAAGACTAAGAAAATTATTGATTTGACTGGTGTTAGCTCAGACAGACAGGAAGAAAGCATGGGTTTAGGTGAGATAGCATCAAGGAATACCAAAATGGCTAGAAGAATGTGGGAGGAAGAAGAGAAAAAGAGAAATATAGAGCGAATAAAGGAAGAACAAGCAAGGAGGTTGTTTGAAGAAGAAATGAGGATGAGAGATGAGGAAGAAAAACTGGCCGATTTGAGAAGATATGAAGAGGATATTCGAATTGAAAGGGAAGAAGAGGAACTTCGCAAAGCCAACAAGAAGTTTAAAAAGAAGAGACCAAGTGAAATAAGAGATGATTACTTTGAGGGATTTCAGGGAAAGAGGAGTAACAGAACGTTGCCAGGAAGGGACAGGAGTGTTAAGAGGAAGATCAATGTTGAAGTAGGAAGGTATGAAGTGGGCTATAATCCGGCCTCTAAGCGGCGTAGAGGGGGAGAGGTATACTTCATTGGCTCCTTTTCTTGTTTCTTAGTCATTCATCCAGATATACTTACACAGTTAATCTTCAGCACGACGGTCTTGTGTTACTATAATGTGACTTTGTGAGACCATCTTTCTAAAATACTCTACCTGTGTATACCCATTCATTAAAAACTCTTTTAACTGCCCGTCCCATTTTTAGGATATATGGTTCTGACTTCTATAGACCTCTCATATTGGCATTTGTCACTCTAATAAGCTTTTTGTGAGCTGTACTGGAGACTGACAATATGCTCGTATATCATCAGTCTATCAGCAGTTGTCTTGTACTGCCTAATGCTGTGTAAATTTGATATTTAAGTTGCGGTCGAAAATGCTGACAGGTTGGCCTTGCAAATATTTTGGAGGAAATTGTTGAAATTCTGAAAGAAAGACGCGAGGTCTCATATCTTTTCCAAAAACCGGTGTCGAAGAAAGAGGCTCCCGACTATCTAGACATTGTTGAATACCCGATGGACCTTGCCACAATAAAAGAGAAGGTCCGACGTTTGGAATACAAGAATCGAGATGAATTCCGACATGATGTATGGCAAATTGCCTTTAACGCTCACTTGTACAACGATGGGAGAAATCCAGGTATCCCACCCCTTGCAGATCAGCTACTGGAGATTTGTGATTATTTGATACATGAAAGAGGTGACCTATTGGAAGAAGCCGAGGCTAGTATAAGCGATGCTTGACCTAATACGCGGTTATTTTCCAAAGGGCTCTTTTTTAATTTTTTTCAATTTTCACATTTAGAAGCTTAGCTTATTAGGGAGGAGATGATTGTATTCAGGCCTTTTTTAGTCATTTTGTGCATAATTTGTAAGCTGTAACAATTAGGTCTCTTACGACACTGATAATTTTGGTCCATATAAGCCTTGGTATAAGGAAGTAGGAGTATAAATTTGTAACAATACTGGAAAACCATCCTTTCTGTACATGATATAATCAGATTAGGTCTCCTGTGAACATTAACTCTAATTAATTGAGATGGATGGGCAAAATGATATTCATTCACGTTGGTTATTTCAATTTTATATTTATTTTTCATGGCATCGTATGCTCCATGAGCATGACTACTATTCAGCTGCCTAGATGATTCTCTCTCGTGCCCCACTATCTCCCAAGATTCCTTTGAAAATTCTCTCCCTTTTTCAAAAAAAAAAAATTGTTAAACACGGTAGATTTAGAAAATAAATAAATATATTGCTTAACATGAAAAAATAATTCTAAATAAATTAAGTAAATAAAATGTCATTTGATTTCCTTAACTCGTTTCAATTTTATTCTCGGTGCACCTTAAAGTATGGTTGCAGTTCAATTTCATTTATGTAATCATGTTCATTTGGTTAAGTATGGATGCAGTTCGATTTCATTTATATAATCATGTTCCTTTGGTTAAATCGATTTGTGCAATTTCAAGTGGGCTAGCCTATGCTTGGTGAATATCAGTTCACTTGTGTTTTAGGTCATAAATTTTTTGAGCATGTTGCCAAAATTGTTACTTCACATTCAAGAGCTAATAAAATACCATCTAAAGTAGGAATATTTTACGAAAAATAAAATTTTTTAGTAAGCCAATCGAGTCAATTAATACCCGTTCTAATATTTCACATTTGTGTACCGTTCGAGTATTCGACTCAACTCATATTCAGACTAGCTTAGGATCCGTGCAATATTACACGGGCTTATTTAAATAATAGATATGAAATTTTACATTTACCAAACTGATTCCAATCAAAAGATATTTTATTTTGGGGGATTTTTTAATTTCTTGATACATTTTGCGGCAAAAAAATCTTTCTTTCCAATTTTTTCAACAATTTTATAATTTTTCGATTCAGCCTTATTTTTTTTTCAGTACTCCAATATTGATCCAAGTTTCAATGTCCATTTTTTGTCTAAGAGAAAAATGGATAATTTTCCAATCAAAATATTTTTTATTTTTTTTCTCTATATCTGGAATACTTTTTATTCCTAAATAATTAGTATTCCGTAATATTTTACCTAAATTGTACGGATGAGTAATTGACAAATACGGAGTATGAAAGAGCAATTACATTACTTCTATAGAATTCAATTGTGCAAAGATCGACTCTTTTTAATCTTTATAATATTATAATATACGATATATTTAAGTAATTAGGCTATTTTTAACTATGTTTTTCTAATCATAATAATGAACGATATATTTATCCTGTATGAAAACAAAATGCCCCATACATACAAACCCAAGAAGGTCAAATAGAAGTGTCAAACAGTTACAAATAAAATTGTACTTCGTACTTGAGTATAGTAATACAATACATACAAAATGACCTTATATTTCAATGTCACATATTTCGACCCTAATAAAGTTACAAAAAAAAAGAGTGATTTGTATTGTTTGTTCGACAAAAAACACAAGTAGTTTTATTAGCACACAACATAAATGTACGTAACTACATGTTGCAATGGATTTATTATCTAGCCTTGTAGTCTTACTTTCCAATTGGATAACTATACATATATGATGTATATGTGAAGCTGCACATAGAACAAAAAATTTGCACCAATTCTTGTTTCAGACGAAGGTATCCGTCTTATTAATAAGACGGATACCATATTCTCTCACAAAATACCCATTTAGGGTGAGTGGAGAAGCACATGGGGGGTTCCACCTTTGTCCCCTCTACCCATTTCCTTTCACAAACAACCCGTCTTAAAATCCGACCCGTCTTAAGCAAGACTTACTCTAAAACGGGTCAAATATTATCCCATATGAGAAAATAAGACAACTTTTGTTTTTTCAGTGTAATATGCTTTTGTCTTACTCATCCCACGTGGATATAATTTAACTCGTGTTAGATAGGAACATGTACGGCTATAGTACTCTATCATACATTTCACTATCTTCTTGAAAATTAATATTGTGAGAGTCCAGCCAGGTTGCATCCAAAGTTTTCAGAATTTTCGGCTACCGTAAAACTCTAATAAAACTACGTAATCATAAATTACCAATCAATCAGCCTTGGTAGTTAAGTAAGTCGATAAAATAAAAATTAATCGTGAATTCATGTCCGCTATAGTCGTGTCTTGCTTTTCATGATTATCAAACCTGTTTAAGAAAATATCCAGAAGTTAATTTGCAAGGCATTTTGCCAACCGGATAAAAATGATCCAAGACATATAACAACATCCCAATTTATTTACGGATTTAAACTCACAATTTTTATAACCCAAAAGAAAATGACGCAACTATATATCCTTTGTTTCATATGGTAACAACCTCTCAATGTAGTTATGTAGGGGCACTGGACTTCCCATTACCTCGTAATGAATCAAATCAAATTAATCAAAATGGCAGAAATCATAAATACATAAAAATCCTTTGGAGAATATAAAATAACAAATAACCTAAAAAAAAAATTAATTAAACTGAAAATATGAATAAATCGATACTGAATGTTAGTAAATTAACTAAAATATAACCCTCATTCAAGAGTAGGGACTTTTTGTATGTATAGTAGAACTCGAATTAACTTTGTACCTGCAAAAAAAAAATGCGTGAAATGAATGAATTCATGACAAAAGTGGTATACAGTGACCATCGAATTGAACATGCAATGACACGATCCGGAAAAGCAGCATCAAAAGCTTCTTTGACATCAACTTGTTCTACTTTTTATGCTACTTATGAATCGACG
>JAOWBH010000048.1:294780-308827 GCA_028566215.1 Silene coronaria
CTTTTATTTATGCTCATATTTTTTCTTGTTTTTATATAATATATAAATCTCATTTTAATTTAGTTACTAACTACTTCTTCATTTTGCTTTAATTAGTCGAAAATGGCAGACAAGGCTTTGGGGAGATGTGGTACTTTTTGTTTGCTCAACCAACCAGAATTTGACACATAGAAGGTCACAAAGGGGGTCAAGAATGTGAAGAAGAGGTCACAAATTGACCTTATTTGCAATCCGGTCACAAATTAACACCAAAGGTCACAAATTAATCATCCTTAATCACGTAATTACCGTGACCAAGCAAGGTCGCGACCTAGCAATCGACCTTGCTTGGGGATGGTCTTAATTTAAGGAGAACGAAGGTGATCATTTGTGGAATTGTGGGTGCTGTTATTGAGTGACAACTAACAAGTGGAGGTTATGTGGTGATTAAAACACCTTTCAAAAATGTTCTTATATTATAGAAAGAAAACAAATGAATGACACATCCGTGTATAAAATTAAGTAAACAAATAATCAGGATGGAGGGAGTAAATCTTTACTCATGAACTGTGATAGCCCTAAAAAATTAACATGGACTCAATTAGAACAACTTGTATTCTGACCGATCCGACATCAACCCGTCTCACAACTTCACATGTTTAATTAGAAGTCGTACTAAGGACAAGGAAAAGAGTTGGGGAATAATCAAGATTTGCCGTTTTGTGTCTGCAATTACGTTTTTTCCAAAGTTGACTAGGAGTATCCTCTATAGTAGTCGGGATAATCTCCTCTGCATACTGAAGATAATGCAATGAGAGATCCCTACAACAATTCGGACAATAACCAATAACATAAATTTTTAGCTATTTTACTCAATATTTACTAATATACCATAAAATTTAAAAAACAATAATTCTCATATGAGACGGTTTTTCAATAACATCAACATTATGGTACATAACTCACACTAATGGAAGCCTATGAAACTGCAACCTCATGCTGTGTCAATGTGTCATACATCAAAAATGTTAACTCAAAATCCAAATATCATGAGCTTTGGAGCTTCGTGGAAATTTCGTGTAATGGACGGGGGTGGGATGTCGCATCTTTGCAACAGTAAATAATAATGCTATAAAAATCATACGAGTGCGGAGTGCGTGAATAGCAGCCATTTGTTGCTGCGTTCACTCTCAATGTCTAACTTTGTTAGGTACTTGACCTGCTATCATCTTTGTGGGCCCAGTCCAACCCGGTCCATCTTTCAGATAATGTTTGATACTCTTTTTCCTTCAACTGTCTAAACATCCTAATTTGTCTTTTGCCCAATGCTACATGAGTTGGTATCGCATTAATGCATATCTACGTTCCTCTAACAAGTTATTCCCTCTTTTGTGTCGGGTCAGATATTTCCCAGATGAGTAACTAAAGACAAGCTAGTTGTGATTTCCTAAGTTTGTCTTATCTACCCAAATGGGAGATACTTAACCCGTCACAAGGAAGACTTATTGTCTATTTGGTACACAAAAGTTTATACGTAACTTCGTTTTACATAAGCCACGAAAATACTGTCATGACGCAAAAGCCATGTATGACAATTTAAAAGGATAAGTTTGAGCACAAATTCTCATTTATGACGTGTTACGGGGTGCTCAACAACTAACCATTTCATTCGTAATCCAGTAATAGAATAGTATTATGGATGGATGGGTGGTGATTCAATACAAAATTATTTCTTGACAGATTTGGTAATATTAATATAAATGGATTAACAAAACTTTATCTTTACTGTAGTCGGAAAATAACTCCATATAACTAAAGGTATTTTACCCGAGCTTATAAATAAAACATTTATTAATCTTTAATAAGTGTATCGTGTGCACTAAACAGATAGCGGGTGTACCTGGTAGCTTAAAAATCCCCGAAGACATAATGATTAATGATATACTGAATCTCACTTAAATTTATCTGTACCAGTAGTTTAATAACTTTTGTGAAGAGTAAGCATGTTATTATCATTTTTGCTGTTTGATGGCAAATACAAAAAATTAATAGTAAACATCTGAATATATAAAAAAATCATATCTGAAAACCGAATATACAATTAAACTGTATCGACGTAGTTGTGATTTCTGTAAACTGTATATCCGAATTGATTTTGCTCAATGCCTTAATGTACCTACCAAATTAACACTAAGCCTTGTTTAAGATAGATTATCTATCTTAAATGTTAAAACGGATCAAATATTATCACATAATGTCATGGTGGTCATAAAAATAGAATATTTGACAATTTTCTATACAACTTTTAATTTAATTTAATATGTATTTGACCAGTTTTAAACTTAAAACAGATAGATACCCTGTTAAATGACAATTTTGGGGCAAATTAATTAGAGTTCCCTTAAATGAGAAAAGGCAAGAGAATTAAACAACGGAACCCCCACAAAGAGCACAATGAGATGAACATGTGCAACCACTATACTACAAAAACTCATGTATTCTCAATTTCCCACGTCCAATAATTTGTCAAATTCGTCATTTTTATGCAAATTCTTTCATTAGATTCTTCATATAACATACCTTTAACCCTTTTTATCTTTTGGGTATCTACCAAAACCTTGAATTTTCAGGTTCAATAAGTAGATACATGCCATTGTGTGTATTATCAGCAGTGAACTCATGTTTTCTGTTAAACTTGGATTCTTTAGTTGTTGATTGTTTTTTGTATCCAACTCTTTGACCAACTGTACAAGGTAAGCTACTTTTTTTTTGATAATTTAATAACAAGTCTGGCTTGTGACGGTCATAAACTTGCATTCTCGCCATTACCTTTCCCTTCTTAACATTATTTAGCAAGTAAGAATGTCAAGTCTTGCTTGTTTAATATGGTACTGTAGTAATTTTGATTGAAACTCTTTAGCTTTAGAACAATTTGACTGTGAAATTATGATGTGGATTTCTTGATGCAATTTTCATCTTGGATCATTCGGAAATAGCCTCTTTGTGTTTATGTTTGTGTTGCTAGCACAAGAGTAAAAGGTTGTGTGTATCCGACCCCCTTACCCCGTAATTTTTGAGAGCCTCTGATGCATTGGGGTAATGTTATTATTGTTGTAGTATTTTTCTGTTGTGATAAATGTTAATCTGTTATCATCATGTCTATGTTTTTGGTGTCAGGGTGTTGATTTCTGAACTGGGTGTTTTCCAATTTGGATAAAGATGAGATCTTGAATGTTGAATTGGGTGGTTTAGAGCTGATTTGAAGTGTTTTTTTTTTTTTTTGTTACCATTAGATTAGGGTTTGATCATGGAGAAAGTGGTAAACAATGGGGGTAAAACCATGGAAAAACAGTCGAGTTTTCGAAAGGTGATGGAGAAACAAGTGAGTTTTCAAAACGGGGTGGATAAAGGAGAGAGTTCTGGTAAGACTATGGAGAAACTTGGGAGTTTTCGAGGTGGGGTTCGTGGGTTATTGGAGAAACAGAAGAGTTTGCACTTGATAATGGAGAGGCAATTGAGTTTTGTTGGTAGTGACAGGAAGAAAAGCAAGGAATCCCCTGGAAAACGAGGCGATACGCCCCTTCATTTGTTTGCTAGAGCCGGTCATTTGAGCAAAATTAAGGAGATTCTTCAGAGTTGTGATAGTGGTGCTTGTAGGAGCTTGCTTTGTATGCAAAATCAGGAAGGAGAGACCCCTCTCTATGTTGCTGCTGAGAATGGGCATGCTGTGGTAGTAGCGGAGTTCTTGAACTATTTGGACTTGCACACTGCTTCAATTGGCGCAAAGAGTGGTATTGATCCGTTTCACATTGCTGCAAGACAAGGTCATGTTGGTAAGTTTCTGTCTCGGTTGTCGGTTTTTCTCTCTATTCTAGACTTCCTAGTACAAGCTCACTTTGAATTTGCTTGGATATCATTGTAATTTTATATTAGCTGAACTAAATCTGCTCTGTGCCAGTGGATATTTTCATGCTAAAGCATTCTGTTGTTCTTTGATAATGCAGAAGTGCTAAAAGAACTTCTCCGTATTTTCCCTAACTTGGCCATGACAACTGATCCGTCTAATTCAACGGCGATTCACACTGCTGCTACTCAAGGCAACATTGATGTTGTAAATCTTCTTTTAGAAACCGATTCAAACCTTGCTAAGATCGCCAGAAATAATGGCAAGACTGTGCTGCACTCTGCAGCTAGAATGGGACATTTAGAAGTGGTTAAGGCCTTATTGCAGAAGGATCCAAGTATTGGCTTTAGAACAGATAGAAAGGGTCAAGTTGCATTGCACATGGCCGTTAAAGGCCAAAATCAAGACATTGTTATTGAACTGCTTAAACCTGATCCATCTATCGTGTGTCTAGAAGATAACAAGGGAAACACAGCTCTGCATATTGCGGCAAAGAAGGGCCGTAAAAAGGTCAGTTTCTATCCTACTAAGTTTTTAAGTATGATTGTTAGTCTAACGTAATCTCCTCCGTATACTGATGACGATGAGCATGTGATGCCTAATATACAATCACAATATGTTTGGATGAGGTCGTAAAATGGAGTAATGTGAATGATTTAATCCTTGTTTAGTTGAAATGGTTCATCTCTTCTCCATGGTTATTCTCCCCATTAATATCTAATGTTTTTCCACTTTAATTTTTGCTGCCATTTAATCCCACCTATGATAATACCTTGCATACGATTCATTTGGGCCGAGTAAGTTCCAGCAGGATCATTTTGGCTATGTTACTCACTTTGGGCTAAGTCATTTTGGGCATAGCCATTTCGGGCGAGTTGGTTACAGGTCTGAGTGTTATACCATTCGGGTCTGAATCGAATCTTTTCGAGTCAAGTTTCGATAGGTTTGTCATTTGTTAATTGTTATCTAGTTGAACTTACCTCTGATTTCAAATTAGTTATTTTCCCGTTATTAGGTTCATTTGGGAGTGGGATAGTTTCAAGTCGGGTAGTTTTGGCCTCTGCATTTGGTTCACATCAATCTGGGCCCAAGATTATACTATTTGAGTACTGGTTTGATAGGGTTAATTTGGGTTTTAGCTCTCGGGTCAGGTTATTGAAGTCGACTAGTTGGGGCTGGGTCTGTTTTGTCACGTCTACTACCGAACAATTGAACATATGTGAAGAAAACTGCATATCTGGCTGTAAAGCTCCATTATCTTGGACATCCTATGTGTGGACACTTCAACTAAATTAGTTAAAAAACTCTTACCGTTCATTCATTTCATGATATCATACTTTCATTATGATTATTTCACTTTTATTAATTGCCGGGGCGCTTATTGCTGCTACAGCTTTACTGATTTGGTGAAACTTATATCGTTACTGAAACCTGCAGATTGTCAGTTATCTTCTATCTATTGAGGGAATAAATCTCAATGCCATCAATAAGGCGGGTGAGACTGCATTTGATATTGCTGAGAAAGTTGGACCTCCGGAGCTTGCTACCGTCTTAAGGGGGACCGGGGCCCTGAGTTCCAAAGAGCTCGGAAAGCCTCCCAGCATTGAAAAACAGCTTAAGCAAAGTGTTAGCGACATCAAACATAACATTAAAAGCCAGCTGAAACAAACACATAAAACTGATATGAAAGTTCAAAAGATTGTAAATAAGGTCAAGAAGCTCCATAAAAATGGCCTGAACAATGCGATAAATTCGGCCACAGTTGTTGCTGTGCTCATAGCCACTGTTGCTTTTGCAGCTATATTCCAAGTGCCGGGTCAGTATGTGGAGCAAACACAGAGTGGCGCTTCACTTGGGCAAGCCGAAATCGCGGATTCAGCGGCATTTATCATCTTTTTTGTGTTCGACAGTGTGTCACTGTTCATCTCTCTGGCTGTTGTTGTCGTCCAGACATCTGTGGTTGTCATAGAGCAGAAAGCAAAGAAACAGCTCATGTTTTTTATAAACAAACTCATGTGGGTGGCTTGTATTTGTATCTCAATCGCCTTCATCGCTCTATCTTACGTGGTGGTCGGTCCACACGTGAAATGGCTAGCAATATGGGCAACGGTCATCGGGGCTGTGATAATGATCCCAACTATCGGGTCCATGTGCTACTGTGTGGTCAGGCATCGAATAGAGGGATCGAGAAGGATAAGGAAATCCGAGAGCAAGTGCCACTCCTATCCTATGTCTGTAAATGTATCCGATCCCGAGTACCTGAGCAGTGAATATAACAAGAAGATGTATGTACTTTGATGAAACTAAGAGGCAGACAACAAGAATGAAGAAATTGGATTTGCTACATCTGTAAAGAGCTACTCTCCTTTTGCACGGTCCTGCGGTATGAGACTTTACATATCATCCAAAACTATTTTGGTGGCCTAATATTTTATCATAATGACACATATTTAGGTCAGGAGTCGAGACTGTCGTTATTATAGAATATCAAGTCGTCAAAATAAACATGTTATATATTCATGATCTTATTTAGCGAGCTTTTAGGTTGAGTTTATGGTTAGTAGCATGGTATTATTAACGCGAGTGATATTTTAAGTTGAGATAGAGTAGAGCCAAGATCCATTCCTGTAACCTGGCAAGAATCATTTCTCATGCTAACAACAGTCAGAATGTTGGAATGTAATGTAATCTACTATTAAAGCAATTTCCAATTCGTAGTCATATTCCCTTTCCGGTTTAGCTGAATTCAGGTTGTCATGTACATGAGTACATGACTGGGATTCAAAACCCGTAATCAAAACTGTCTTTGTGGTTCCATGTTTAACACTGAATAGTCGCATCTGACAGTCCGATTTGGAACCCATGTTTAACACTACTACTACCACTATTCTCAGGTTTAGAGTTCAGACAGCACAATCAGGGTAAAGAAATGCAGAATTTTGCACTACCTACATCTCTGTCTGTTCATATATAAACAGAAAAAATCAGATTTGACAATTACACTGTATTTCCAGATAACAAGGAAAATAACTGATTTAAAATGAGTTTAGTCTGACTTCTTCATGTATGTACAGACTGATGTTATGACAACTACACATATATGAACTTCTAAAATTAAATAAAAATAAATCAGAACAGATCAACTGCGGTCACCAGAGTCGGAGTTGTTATCATGCTGCTGGTTGTCTGATGACGGCTGAGCTTCCTTATTTCCTTTCCTAGAGCTATTTGATCTTGACTCAATGCGAAATGACTTGGATGAGTAGCAATGGCGGACATAAACTTGATGCGTTTTAGTCTCCATGGAACAACTATTTTGAACTTGAACTGCCAATATTACAGCCTTATCCCTTGTATCTTCCGACCACCAGTTTTGTGGAACGCCTTCTACTAGATCGCCCAGTGTGTGGAATTCTGTATGGCGTACAATAACTTCCATGGTTTGTCCCGGACTGATTACCCCACATGCTGGCATAACCTGCATAAAAGGATAGATGTCGCTTTATTAACATCTTAGAATGAAACACGTTCAGTCTGCGTAACTGCCTAACTGGTAAAGTCGTTGAGAAATGGATGGGGCGTCCAAATACTGAAGTTGTACAGAAACATAAAACGACATTTAGCACATACAGAAACCCTACCTCAAGCCAGCTAGGCAAGCCGAAGGAACCTCTAGGACGAAACTCAGATGTTTCCCCATCGTCATCGACTGGGGATTGACCTTCACATATAATACGGAATGCTGCTGTCTCTTGATCACTCTTGTTAGTGATTTGCAGACTGTAACTCTCCTGGTTTTGGAGAGTTATACTATCTGAGTTAACAGTTATCTCCGGTAGCTTAGCGTATTCCTTAAGCAAAGTTTTCACTTCTTCGCTAGTATTCATAATGTCCCCATGCTCTTTTCTCCTGACTGATCTATCTACACGAGCTAAACGTACACTGAATTTACACCGGACAGGTTTGTGGTCACTGTCGGTAACTTCCATGCAAGCTTCGTACCTGAGGAAAAATAGGTGTTAAAAAAGGATGATTGGTTCATTCTGGTTTGATTCAAGCACTAAACTCTGACATACATTTGGATTGAGCTTAAAACCGGGCAGTTTAAACTGCACTCGGATTGGCCTGTTCGACAATCACGATATATAACCCTGTCACACCAGGCAGGAATTCGCTTCTTCTCTCCAGAGTCGTAACCTGCAAAAGATCAAGAATGCAGCTATCAGTAAAATTTGGAATTTCGGAATCACCCAGAATAAACCAATAAGCCAAAAGAATAGCCTTATCCCTCGGTCAAACGTAGACCTGGCACCAACTGACCTGATCTGAAATGATCCAGGCTAAGCTAATCGGAAGAACAATATGGAAACTTGAAAACAACCCGACTTGAATAGTGTAATTACCTCCTAAACCAGGGATATGTTTCTCAAATTTGTATGTTGGAGGAAATTTGAAAACAGCCTCGCGCATTCCCTGAAAAACTTTCCCAGCTTTCATTTCTGCTCTAAGTTGATCCTTCTCTCTTAGCCAATCGAAACTTCGTTGGGAAACAAGATCTCTTGCTTCATCGTAAGATATTCCAAAAAGTCGATAATTAAAATCACCACAAAATACAACCATGTCTGCCTCGGATAGATCAGTTCTTGCATCATCCCCACTGGCACCCTACAAGATTCACAGTGATAGGTACTCAGAAGTCTCATTAAGATATACACTTTCCGTTCCACTAATATTGCCCCCATGACCTTAACTAAGAGCAGAGATCAGATAAGATGACATACATTTGCGCGAAGTACTTGAGAAGCAGAAGAAGCTCCGGCTGCAAAAGAGAGGAGCAATGGGAAGCCAGAAGAGTAAAGCAGCCAAAATAAATATAAACAGAATGCAAGAGAGCAATACAAAAGCAGACATCTCATACCAGCAGCGACATTCAGTAAGTGAGACTGCCGAGAGAACACCATTGTACGAAAGATGTGATCAAAGTCTGCATTTCTCCGGTTTACTGCCTCCAAATGTGCAGCTAAGTGACAGTTCACAAAGCAAATTATTCTGTCATGGACTCTTAACCTTACGCCTACACCTCCCTGCACAAGCATATGTATCAGTGCATCAAGATAACACCGGTTCAAAGAAAAGTCATAGTTTTGCGAGTGAACACTGAGATTCAATATCAAAATCATACCTTGTTACCAATAGTTCTGCCAAACCCACAAGCAACGGCTGCAACATCAAGGTCTCCAACGTGCGTCCTTAACTTCTTTCTTACCCTGCAACAAGGATGTAAGTTGGGAGTATTGGGATCATTAAAGCAATGACATATATCACGAATTCACAGTACAGTACAGTAAGAATAAGGAGATGCATGGACATTTCTCATCAATAGTCATGATTTGCTTAGATTACGCCTTCAAATAATTACGGACATATGATGAGAAACGGACCATCTAAGGACCCTTAGTCCTGTGAGACTGCTAAGAACAATGAAACAGTGGAAGCGGAACTTGAGGTTACCAGATAGCAATCAGTAAGGCCGCTAATTGCCGGGAACCAACACGTTCAAAGATTGGACCTTCCTCTAAAGCCTTGCCAATTGCATCTTGCCACATTTGCCCAATGGCACTCCCTTCTAATCCTACCTGTATACACAAGACAGTCGAGAAGAGACGCGTTCAGGCTTCAGCAACAATGACAATAAGCGTAAAGGAATTAAATGAACTTTACCGTCTCTTTAGCTGCTGACATAGCAAGGAAGCCAGCTCCCATCTCAACTTCCTGCAACCCAACCACAACAATTCCAACATCCGAAGCTGCAGAACCTAGCCATGCCTTAAGTCCTTCCGGGTTGGGTTTTCCTTGACCTACGTTCCACGTCCCAACCAAAATCTTCACACCTTCTTTTCTGGTGTACAGCAACTCTTTAGCCGACAGACCTTGACGTACAATGTTGTCAATCGGCCCAGGAGAGGTGAGGTGCCATCCACGAATACCTCCATGAATACCCATGCTAAAAACATACCCTCCACCTATCGCCATCTTGATGACCGGACTAGTATGAGCAACCCAACCTGATGTAATGTTTCCATCAAGGTCCAGCAACTGGATCACACCACTGGCATGCCCGACCCAAAGTCGAGATCCATGGGTACAAAAACACAGAACAGCAGTAGGATTGTGATGAAACTCTTGTAAGCGATTTCCATTAGAATCCCACTGAACAAGTAACCCATTTGAGCATCCACTCCAAATTGTTCCATCTGAAGTTAGAATCATTGCCTCGGTTTTCTTGTTATCCTCGTTAAAGGCTCCGGACCCTCTTGCTACTCGACGAACAGCATCTGCTGCACCCATTATAGCGTTGCGTGAGCGTTGAAGAAAGCCTTGCGGCTTTTCCTTCTTTGAAGTCGAGGCAAATTTTACTTTCTCATCTGACTCAACTGGTTGATCTTGTCCTGGCATCTCAGCCCGATTTTCAATATGGCCATCAATGTTAAACACTTTTACGAGCTCCTTTGTTCGAGCATCCCTGCAAAGAAAATCATCAAATTCCATAAACAGTGCAAAATTACATTTCAGAAAAACACATCCTAAAGTAAGTTCTGCTAAGACGGTGGGGAGGATTCCATGTTCTCGAGCCTTGTAAGTAAAGGGCAGAGAAGCGAGAAGTACCATAACGAGAAGGAAAGGGAAGTCGCGCACCAGACCCTGGCTCTAGCATGATCAGAAAGAATAACCTTAACATCTGAAGAGGAGATGTGACAGACACCATTCACTGTAACTTGGCTTCTTAAGTCGATGTTTGCTCTCTCGACTAGCAAGGCTGCCATATGTTTTTCCTCCACGGATAAAGACAGCGATTTCTCGATTGACTCCCATGGCCATATCTTAATAACACCACCTTCCCCGCCAGACCATATGTCACCTATCAAGCCACAAAAAACCAATGTCAATCGTATTTAAAAGTTAAAACAAATGACCGGGAGTAATAATATAACCGGCAAATTCTCATTTTAGACGGCTAAATCCGTCTAAAATTAAGACGGTAAAATGTACCATTTTACAATAAAATGTGAATATTTCCTGATAAAAAGTTACCATCCGTTTATTGTTAATAGTTATCACTTTTTATTATAATAAGAAATGGTTACATTTTTTCGTCTTAAGTTAAGACCGTCTTAAGGGAGACTGTATACCGTAACAAGACATGGTCAAGGAGAGAACAGGCCCCTTATGAGCAGACCAAGAAAGACCTTCCTTAAACGGTGTCGCATCATCAACACCAGTACTCGGCTGATCCATCTTCCAAGACCGAATCTTACCATCCTTATGACCAGTCCACACCAACCTATTCCCGTGATCAACCACTATACAATATGTAGGCGACGAATTAGCAGACTCGTAAAACGGAGCAGCATCCTCGTCACCCCGTCTAACCCTCCCACCGAGTCCACTTCCCGCCTCATACGCATCCCGAATATTCCAAAACCTGACCCCATTCTCCTGCCCGGCCCACAGCTGCGTCTCCGTACACCCGATTGTACGAAGAAACTTCCCGACCTGAGTCTCCCTCAATGGGTGAGGCCGGAGCTCGAGCGCAGGGGGACGGGTCGGGTGGACTGCAGCTCGAGTGGGGGTCTTGAAAATGCCCACACCGCCGGATGCAGTGAACTCGGGCATTGCGAGGCGGGAGTCATCTTCATTGTCGATGTCATCAGGAACGAGGGACGGGGTGGGGGCAGAGTGACCAGGGGAAGGGAGGGAAACAGAGTGATCATAGCGAACAGGGGCAGCAGTCGAGGAGGAAGAGGACGACGAGGAGGAGGAAGTGAGGGAGGGGTCGATGTCGAGACTGTGGTTACGGTTATGATGACGGTGAGTGGGGACGCGGTTTTTGGTAACGGAGGGAGCGTCGACTTGACGGTGGTGGGAGGATAGAGAATAAGTCTTGAGATTGGACGGGTCGTGGTCGTCGAAGCGATCTTCCATCGCTTTCGACAGCAGTTTTAGATCAGATAAATGACGGAATAAATTAATTAATCAAGTAATTAATGAATTAAAAGAAGGAATAATTAAATGAATAGGGAAGAAGGATGTGATTGAATAAAGTTGTTGAAAGAATAATGAATGAAAAAAGTTGTGTAGAGAGAAAGAAGGGGAAATGAGAGGGAAGAGGAGATGAGTGGAGAAGCGGGAACAAAGGATGAGTTAACGGTCTCTAATGTTTTTAAGGTAGTTATATTCCGTTTTATTAGAGTGACTGACTGATACTCAATTCTTCCTACTTTTTTTTTCAAATTTTTTAAGACGGTTTTACGATAAAGTATTGAAAAAATTATTAACTAAATATTCGGAAAAAAGAAAATTATACCCTTGAAGGTATAATAGTTTCGTATAACTATATTAAAATATAATAGAGTTCATGTGTATTTTTTTTACTGGTATTTTAAGTTTTTTGAGTTACATAGTATTTTTTTTACGTCAAAATTCAAATTTAAGTGAGCTTATATTTGTAATTTCTTATTTATATTGCTGATTTTGTCAGTCTAATATTTATTTTAAGGAGTTCGAAAACTTTAGCTCATAACTAAGTAACTAACTAGAGGATTGATATCTACCCTCTCTCCTTAACCGTTTCTTTCACCTTCTCCATTTACCTCTCACAATCAGTTAAATTAATATATATGGTGTGAGATCGGATGGCAAGTGGAAAAGGCAAAATATATAATATATAATATTTTAACCGTTTACAAAAGGAAAAGATAGAAGAGAAGGTAGATATCAATTTTTCAACTAGAGGTCAAGTGTTTTACCATCCAGATAACAATGCATTTTTAAGCGTACAAATTGGTTTGTGGGTGAATTTTGGGCCGGACACATGATTCGAAATGATGCAGTTCAACTTAATTTCAAGATCAAAGTATATGTTAGGTCAAGTGTTTTAGCATCCGGCTTCACTCCAAACCCGTTCCCTAGGTCTTCGTCTATCAGTCTGGACAAGCATCATAGTTGTATACCGAAACAAGAAACAAGAAACAATAAGTCACCTGAAAAGATTGAGGCTGATTTGTTCTTGAAACTATATAATTTCATTCAACTATGTACCAAAGCAAACATCACCAATATATGCATACAATTGATGAGGCTATGTCATTGCATCTTCAGGCGATGAGATATGAATCGACAAGAGCTTTTCTGACTTATATATAGAAAAAGGACCAAATGGCCTCCTAAAATCTTGGTAAAGACACCATAAGTCCTGATATACGCCTTCTCTACAAACAATGTTAAGCTGATGAACCTCTTCCCCAAATAATACTGACCCTTTAGTTCTACCCTTGTTCAGAATGAATCTATACAGAAAAGAATGCACCCTTCGCCTCCTCAGTCCAAGTAGAAGAGAGTTACAATCTTACGGAGGTTCTTGGCTTCTTGACACGTTTCCATGAGTAATTTGCTATCGTGAAACGCAAAACAGATGATTTGCTGAACTTGTGAAATTATGTCCATGTTGCATAGCCTGCAATTCAACAGTTTAAAAAGTTAAAGTCTCTTGACAGACCGTCTCATTGCTATATAAGTGTGAGACTAATCCATTTTATCAAACGTCCACTCATCTACTCACTAAGCCCCCCCCAAAAAAAAAAAAAAATTTGAAATAAGTAACTAATTATATTGGTCAGTCTCATTGATAATCTTATCATGAGAACATCTATTATGAAAATTTGTGTTAACAAATATCCCTCTTGTTAGAAGGAAATACATTATTATTTTATCACGAGGGCCTATCGTACGGCAAAAGCAATGAGGGGCATAGGAGGGCAAGGAGACACGGAGAGGTGGCAACAAAATTTGATAAGGGCCTTAGAAGGTAACATGGCAACGGATTAGTACAGTGACGAACAATGTACATGTGGGGTAGGCATTTGTTTTCAAGAAAAGATGAGAACTGATCTCAAGGTGACGGTTTTAAGAATGCATTGCTTGTGAATGTGTGATTAAAGCATAACTTCCTCACAAACCTCCTAAAAGTTATGGAGTACTCCCTCCGTTTCTTTTCATTTTCGGCTTGTCAAGTGTCCCACTTATCTGCACTGTTTATTCCTTTCCTTAAATCTTGTGCCATGGTTGGAAGCGGAAAAAAAAAATCAATGATATGGAGGGTGTACA
>JAOWBH010000048.1:320268-339881 GCA_028566215.1 Silene coronaria
CCCTTACTGTCTGGAGATTTTTCATATTGGTCCAGGTAGATGCTCCTTTAGGGTCCAGAGTCTTGCCATCATCCGTCACACCAAAAGTAGCTGGTGAGCCCTTGTAAATATCACACTTCTATTTTTCTGAGTTACATAGATGTTTTGATGCAATCTTGAATATCTCTGTTGATTGTTGGATTTAAGATTAAAGATCGAAGCTTTTTATTAGAGTTGAGAGTCCGTACTTACTATATAAGTAAAGTGAAATAGACGATGGAAGGTACCGGAAAGGCTGAGAGCGGATAAGATCCAAATACAAACTCCATCACTATTCATTAGTTCTGGTTTTAAAAGTCGATAATCTAGTCTTTCAAGTAAAGGCTTCATTTAAAATTCTTATGTAATAACAAGTGTGAAAGGCAACAGAAAGAGGACACATTTTCTAACTTCCTCGATAAAATTACACCATTATCGTAGAGTAAAATCCTTAGTCTTTCTAAAAAGGTTTGTAGAATGAAGTTGCATATTGTTTGCAAGCTTACATGGCTTAAACTTGCTCTTGCTATTATTTCTGATGTGTTCATAGACAATTCATCAAAGGAGGGCCCAAAGCAGACTTTGAAGTTCTTTCTTCATGCTACTGGAAACATAGCTGCCAGATTCCCATATGACCAGGTATCATCTAATTGCTTGTGTGTCTTATTGTTTTATGTTTAAGTGTTGTCTTTTCTGACAGTACCTATGTTTTTTTGTTAAACCAGGTTCTTGTAAATACTATCAAGAAGATCCCCAAGGCTACATGGAATGCAAAAGAAAGGTTTGCTCGTATCTCTATGTAGTTGCTGTTGTCACTATCAAACAAGCTTCTGCTATCTGAGTTGTGTAGTATGGTACTGAAATGGCAGGTTGTGGATCTTCCCGCTGTCTTCCTTATCATCTGCTGAAGATATTATTAAGGAAGCTTGCAATCCAAGAATTGAGGTAAAATGTTTTTTCCTTTTTGTTTGTCGCTTTCATTGGAAGCCTAGGCATTAGATGCTTTGCTCTTTCTTTATAGTCTAGTCCTCGATCTTCCTATGAACTTCCATTGTAGAAATTCTCTGATTAGTAGGTATGGACCATATGAATTTGCACAGGTTAGAAATTATGCTATTAACATTTACAGTCTGTCCAGGATGTTATACATTACATTATATTTTTTGTTCTGACACCCTAGGTAGAAAATCTGGATCCTCTGGTTCGGCGAGCTATAGCTTCTGCTACTGCTGTTCCAGATCTTCGAGGTGAATATTAAAATCATGGTTTTTGTAACATGCTATTTTGTCTCTCATGCTATTTTGTCTCTCTTGTAACCAATTGTTTTATGACGGGATTATCTCTGTCAACAAATCTGTAGAGGCTGACCTTTTAAGTTGCTGAAATGTAGAGGCTGACCTTTTAAGTTGTTAGACTCCTTTTTTTGCAAAGTTAAGTGTAATTTGTGTTATGACTAGTAACTTTGTTTGATTTTGGACTATTCTAAGAAGGTAGCCTTTAAGGGTAATCAACATTATTGGTCATGGTTCATGGGATTCTTATATGTTTCTTCACAATAATTTTCCTTAAGAGTTTTTTGTTTTGTTTTTCATGAATCAAGTTTTTTGTTCCATATGATGCTTTTGTGGCCGGAGCATATTTTTGTCCTTAGAATAATATAATGTTGGACCATAGAGTCACAATAAACCTCATATATTTACTTGAGACGGTCTCACAAGACGATAATTTAAGTGTTGAAAAAACGAGACCTATAATTCTCACGAACTTATGTGAAATGTTTCACAAAAGTCTGTTAATCAAGATAACTAGAACTATATAAAAGAAGTAAGAGCATGTCAGTATGTCACTAACAGTGTGCACTAGTTGAAACGTTCTTTGAATTAAATCTGATTAATTATAAAAAACCATTATAATTTCTTGTCTTTTTTTTTTTCGTTTGTATTTTAGAAAAGTTCTTTGAATTAAATCTGATTACATGTTATATCATATCGGGTCAGGTTATAACGGGTTAGGGTCAAGTCGGGTCGGGTTAGGACGGGTTATAAATCGGGTATCGGGTCAAGTCAACTCGGTTGTGGAGTGAATCAGGTTACCGGTCGGATCGAGTCACGGTTCGGTACGGTTCATACAATTCCGGATTGTGTCGGTTTCGGTTCACCCTACTTTCGGGTTCTACTGGGTCGGGTTTTGGGCTGTTCGGGTCGGGTCAACTTTTGCCAGCTCTAGTAATGATGAAAAGGGGAGAGACTTGTGGATGATGGAGGTTGAGTAATGGGACTTAGGATTTGTTTAGTAAGAGTACAATTTGGTAATATTCAAACCAACTATACTTGCTAATTTTGGAAAGAATGAGAAGTGGGAAGAAAGAAAACCTGCTAAAGAGGGGTACAGGAAGATTATAAAAGTATGGAGGGCACATTTTTTAAGGAATCTGAAAGTTATTGACTTTACCACTTTAGTTTACTCTAGCCAGCTACTAATATTGAGTAAAAATTAAGAATGAGGTGATTTACTTAGTATAAGAAATGAAGCTGATGGTTGATCTAAGAAAATGTGTGTAGGGGTGACTGAGAGGAACAAGGGTCTAATTGGGATTCATGCGTCTAATTGGATTTATGACTGAGAGCTGAGTGAAATGATGTTGTTTTCATGGATAAACTGTATTTGACTATGTACATTGTTTCTTCTTTTTTTCTTTTACTTTCTGTTTCAAGCATGAAGAATCGTTGTGAACAGTGAAGTAGTGCACAGAGTTTTGCTAGTTCCTAGAGAATAAAAAATGCTAGTGCAAACATTGTCTTTTATCTTCACATGCCTAACTACGATACTTTTGTTGCTATGTTTATTCATCTGCTGCTCTTTTAAAAGCATTTGTAGCATATTACTGAGTTTATTATCTTCAAGATCAATATGACAGGATCCCTAATGATCTTGAATCAAAGCTTTTAGCATTCCAGCGGGATGGTGTCAGGTATCTTCCAACAAACTTATTTGATAATGCTAATGTTTTCTATACACCTTGTTTAGATGAAGGGATTTGAAGGAGTGGGGGATCAGGAGGGATGCACTATCCTTGGTTTGGATATTAAAATGGGGGAATCCATTTTCTCTCCTAATGTGCTACAATCAAATCAAAATCCTTCCAACATAGAAAATATTTCGAGGGAAGACACTTGCCCCATTCCCCTTCCCCTCCACCTCCCCATTCCTCTCTTTGTCTTCCCTTTCTTTCCCTCCTAGTATGCTATCCAACTAATGTCAGAATTCCTTAAAGGGTAAAAGTTTATGATTATGTTCTCTTCCTTTGTTTTTAAACAATTTCGTGTACCACTTTCTTTTTAGTCAGTGTTATGATCAGAAGCTATATCTGGTGCTTACTGTTTATGTTATTAGGTTTGTGTTGCAGCATGGAGGACGTGCCCTTGTGGCTGATGAAATGGGTTTGGGTAAGACATTGCAGGTAACAGACTGCAGTTTGTAAGTTGTCTATTTGTAGGCTGCTGATTTGGAGTAGTTAATTAGACAGTTGAAAGTACGGATATTTTTTAGCAGCTTTTTGCTTCCTTTGTTTTGAGAATGGTAAGATGTGTTCAAATCTCAACTAAAAACTTCAGCATAAAGGATAAGAATTACACTCTATTATGGTAAATAATTGGTACAGCTGAAAACTTCGAGTTTATGTTTAGAAACTTTTTATCAGCTTAGGGTTACGTGGTGCACAAAGTTTAGCATTCCTTTTTTTCTAAGATGAAAGTGAACAAATATCTTGAAGATTCGGACAAGCCTTAGGACATGAAACAAATCAACGTTTTATGAGTAAATCTCTTTCTAACCCTCAGTCATGATGTCAAATTTCCAAGCTCACTCCGCTTTTTCCTCATAAAGACCCGTGGATGTTGGCCAATTGGAATTTGGGACACATGTCTATGTTCACTCGGAAAGACTTTGCTTTTATATTTTCTCAAAAAAAGGTCATTCTGATCATATCCAGTGCTCTTCTCATTGCTGAAAGGGGCAGAACCAAACAATTGCAGAGGTTTACTTGGATGCTATCGTAGTTTAAAAGCGTGCCTCGGGTGTACGCTAGCTCAAGGCTTTGTGAGACATGCCG
Organism: Silene coronaria; assembly: GCA_028566215.1. Lineage (NCBI taxonomy): Eukaryota > Viridiplantae > Streptophyta > Magnoliopsida > Caryophyllales > Caryophyllaceae > Silene > Silene coronaria. The sequence continues at coordinate 324,398 of JAOWBH010000048.1, forward strand.
AAACGCCCCGGTGCATCTTGTAGATTACGCACAACTAGCGGGGAGTACTATGATACAATTTTGATCTTCTTCTACTAGATATTTTATTAGGCCCTTCTCTTTGCTACATTATTATTAACGTTTACTCCTTTACATGTTAGCCTTTTTTTTAAGTCCAAAGAGGGTATTATCGCACAATATTTTATTTCAAAATTTGAAATTGTTTGAAAAAGTGCGCACCTCGTTATTATCAGGGCAATCAGGCACACACCTTTCCCTCGTGACCTGCACCTTGTTGCCTCAGTGTGCCTCACATCTTTCTAAGCTAAGCATGTAGGAGTTGGCAATGCCACTTCTGTTGACCACCTCAGCAAGTTACTATAGGGAGTAGTGTTGGTCTGTAACTTAGTGAAAGTTGATCATTGAAGTATAGCCTTTCACATTTTGGTAGTTGAGGGACGAAATCTGGCAGAAGGAACTCTTCCCCTGAAAAAGATAGTGTAGATGGTGTAGCTACAATACTTCAAGCCATAAAATACACAAATACTTCCTCCATGCAACTCCACTCTACATATTTACATTTTGTCCACTATTTACAAATGAGCATTTTATTTCATTTTTCTCTCAATATATAAGTGATTATATATTCATGTGGGATCTTGTTTGATTCGTCTTTACGAGTACATTAAAAATATCTAACTTTTATATATTTTGCAAATACGTAGCTAACGATATTTACCGCGTAAAACACACATTGGCAAACGTGAAAAAGTAAAGTGGTAGAGTGGAGTTGAATGGAGGAAGTATAATCTTTCTGTTGCATAGGGAGCAACTGGTTGCAGTTATCCTATGGAGTAAAATTCACTATTCACTATATACTCTTACGAGTATGATGGTTTAAAGCCAAGCGACTCACTAAACAGTTTCTTTATTATATAGCATGTATTGGTTGACACTGGCAAAATGTTCATACACCCAATTTCCCCTTAGCTGGTAATAGATGAGCCTTTTAAGGCATTGAGGTAATGTTGTTGTTGGTGTGTTATCTTTTTTGTTCAGGCGATTGCTGTAACCACATGTGTCAGGGAAGCATGGCCTGTTTTGGTGCTTACGCCTTCTTCTCTACGATTGCATTGGGCTTCTGTGAGTTTACTAATTATCTTTATTGTCGAAATTGGCTATCATAGGATGTGCATCCTTGGAACTCCTTTCCTTGTTAACTTATGGTTTCTTACTTATCTGGCAGATGATTCAGGAATGGTTAAAGATTCCACCATCAGATATTGTTGTATGTATACCTCTTTCTTATTAATTTTTGTTGACGATCTTATCATATCCTGGCTACCGGAAATCTCGCCTGTGGGCTGCTTGTATCTCTGTATACAGTGTGTGTTTATACAGTAGGAATTGGATGACTGGATGCAATCGATTATTGCTTAATTGCATTTGTTTAAGTGGTAGCTTCTCTGTAATATTTATCTTCACGTCTCACGTTATTGTTTTGTGGTCATCTTGTTGTCTCACATAGATTTGACGATTTGTTTGATTCGTGCTCTCTGTTTTTTCTACTTATGTATTTGTATGTTCTTTGTGGAGTATGGGACTTGGTTGTGTTCTCTTGTAATCTCATTAGTTTACTTTGCAGGTAGTATTATCACAGTGGGGTGGATCAAATAAAGCTGGTTTTTCTGTTGTATCCTCAACGAAAGGGGTAGTTCGTCTTGACGGCCTTTTTAACATCATTTCCTATGATTCTGTTCCCAAATTACAGGGAACGCTGATGTCATCACAATTCAAGGCAAGTGTCTGCTTTGCCTGACTGAATTTCTGGATGGGTTAAATATGACATGTTAAGTCTTTACTTCATCTGCTACCATACAAAGCCTCCTAAAAAAGAGGAACTTATCCACTTACGGTTTCTACCACTGTGTTTTACTGTTTTACCTCCTTTTTTTTAGATGTGCGAGTTATAAGCATTTATTAATGTTGGTTGTTCCTTCATTTGCCATGTCGTCTGATGGTCTATCTTCTATTTCTCTGTTTGGCAGTATAGCATCTATGCTTAGTTTAAACAAGCATACCTCGAACACACTTAAAACGGAGGCTCAGTGAAGCACTAGCTAAAACGCCTCGGTGCACCTTAAGTGTGCATTGTAGATTAGGCATGCATAGCGAGGCACACTGCTATTAAATTACCTTTTTCCCATCTATTTCTTTTATCATACCCTTCTTTTTGCCACATTATCCATCTTTTACTTCCTTACATGTAAGCCCTCTCTAAAAAAAAAAAAAAAAAAAGAAAACGGTATTGTTGAGCAAAGTTCTATTTTTCAGAGTCAGTGCGCCTCCTGTCTGTAAGGCACACACCTTCAACTCAACTCTCATGCCTTTAAACTAAGCATCAATGGACTGTGTCTATATTCGTGGCTTGGTATGTGGTATTCTATTGTTATTTTTGGGTGTGGTTGATGCTCAAACTTTGAAGAACAAAATTAACCTCTCAAAAAAAGTAAAGACAAAGTGCGCAGGTGATCTTTACTGATCCATTGGAGGTCACAAAATGTCAAGAAAAAAAACTCAACCCACAGATGCTACTCTGCATTTTCCTAACAAATTAGAAATCCTAACACTGTATAAGTTTCTGGTATAGCTATCCAACATTCTCCTTGAAACTGTGTTCTAATGTGGTAACCCTAAGGCTAACTATCTGCCAATATAAGCTCTTCTACCTCCTAATCTATACAATCATTTCCACTCATAGCTTATATTTATCTTTTCAGCTGACCAAAGTGATAAGCAAGACTTCTTACTCTTATTTATGGGCCAAACCAAACTAGCACATGTCACCTAAAAGATTGGGAAATTTGCTAAAATAAAATAATTGCTGGCAGTTCGCAGCAGCAGATGAGGTACCATTTGTTCGCAAGGACAGTGTGCCTCTTGCATACTTTGTCAATTGTGTGCCTCTTGCATACTTTGTCAATTGTGTGCGGGGAATTCGTTTTGAAAAGCAGCTGACAGCTGAAGCCACGCTGCATCATCCCAGATTCATTTATGCCTTGCTTATTCTGCAATAACTTGGATTTTTAATATCTGAACATTTACCATATCTGCACAAATGCAGCAAAAACTGGTTCGGTTAATATGACCTGTTAAAATACATAGCCGCATGTAAGCATCATCTCATCAGCCATCATCTTGTATCAGGTTTCCATAGCCATTTTAAAGTTTTATTCCAGATCAGTACCTATCAATCACTTCAAATCTGCCTAGCTCCAAGCAGAGAATTTGAAATAGGTCATCTCCGTCTTCTCAGCCAAACAATCCTGTCAGAGCTCTTTGTGAGCAGCTTGAATTTTAGTGATAAGTGTTAGTAGAAACAGCAGAGGAGGCCATGAATGCAGCTTATCTGCACCGTAGGCAGTGAATTAGTTGCTCAGCAGTATGCATATATATAGTATATTTGATCTTTCTCAACAAAGTTCCACACGTTCTAGCTTAGATTTAAGAGGAAAATATTGACTGAGAAATATTGCGGGTCTTTTGATGCATCTGTTGCTGAATTTTACTTGTCAGCTTTATAAACTGATGTATATGGTCATCACTCATCCGACATCTCATAATTGTTTCACGTAGCTATAATTTCTTATTAGCCTAGTCCAAGAGAAGTTATTTAGATTGTTGTTGTCAATTAGCTCTTTCTAATACCCTTCAGATCCTCATAATCTATAAGGAAATTAATGTGGATTTGTGAAATGTAAAATAGGTTTCTATTTCTGGCGTTATCTGTGATTGAGGGCTGGTGTTTAACCTTTGTTTTCAACAGTTTCATACCATTTGTGTTGTGTTTTTGAACTATTTATAGACTTTACAGGCAAGAACTGCAATTTATCTGGTACTGAAATAACTGGTGAAAATTGCTTTGCTATGCAGGTTGTAATTGCGGATGAGTCACATTATTTGAAGAATGCTCAAGCGAAAAGGACAGCCGCCACACTACCAGTTTTAGTGGTCTCTCTTTTTCTCTGAAGGAAGTGTTGCATGCATCATTCTGTTGTTCAATACTTCGTTCCTCACAAATTTTCCACTTGTGAATTTCTTTGTTTATATTTTCAGAAAGCCCAGTATGTAATCTTACTTAGTGGCACTCCTGCTTTATCAAGGCCTATTGAGTTATTCAAGCAGGTCGCCTTTTGTTTTACTGACCCATGTCATGTTATATCTTTCCTTCTATCTTTGCTTCATGTCATCTTTTTATTATTTTTTTTATTTTTTTTGTTTTTCTTGGTGCAGCTAGAAGCCTTGTATCCTGATGTATACAAAAATGTACATGAATATGGCACCCGATACTGTAGAGGTGTAAGTTATCTTATATGTCACTGAACTCTGCTTTAACATCCACAATTACTCTCTTCTGTTATTGATGAGCAACTTTTTAAATTCTCGACTTTGTAGGGTGTATTTGGACAATACCAAGGGGCAAGTAACCATGAAGAATTGCACAATTTGATTAAAGCAACACTTATGATACGCAGACTTAAGAAGGATGTTCTTTCCGAGCTCCCTGTAAAACGTAGGCAACAGGTAATGCTGCAGTGCTCTTAGAGTCTGTACGCCGTAGCTTCTATGGACTAAGGCTATGTGAAATATCTTTGTTACTGCTTCTTCTATGTGATTAGGCACCATTCCAAAACATTGTTTATGGAGAAAATTTGTTGTTTACATTTCGTACATCTGGTTGCTAATGTGACGGAGCAGAACTGTTGAATGTTTAATCAGTAGCTTGGTGCTCATGAAATGGTCAAATTTTACGAAGCTTGATACTTAACTTTAAGGTATCACTTTTCGGATGACAAATTAATCTTGTTTGATACAAAAAAAAAATCATTGTTACTATAGATTTTTATTAATGCATGGCCGCTTCATGTTTATGGATTTTGAGATTTCTAAGACAATGATCCAAAAAAAAAAAAAAAAAAATCATTGTCATCTGTAAATATTTATTCATGGTCGCTCCATATTCATGCAAATTAAGTTTTCTAAGACAATCCCTGGCCAAAACTAGAAATTAACGAAATAAAAACCAAAAACAGAAATGGATAAGAAATGCACCATCACACCGAAAGAAGATGCATGCAGTTTGAACTTTGAACTCATCGTTCTAGATTTCTTGTTTTTAAGTCAGACATGGAATCAAGTTTTTGGTTGTCCTTGAGATGGTTGGTTCCACTCCTCCAGCAACTCACGATCTGACATTAGCTGTGACTATCAGGTGTTTCTGGATCTGGCGGAGAAGGATCTGAAGCCAATCAAAGAACTTTTTCTTGAGGTGATAAATTTTGTTTGTCTTGTCTGCAGTAACTCTTGGTCCATATTTTCATAATCTTAGTTGTTTGTCATGATCAGTAACTCTTTGTTTATATGCTTAGTTGTTTGTTAAGATTTAGATAATTAAAGGTCTTAAGTTTTATGAGACAGTCCAACTTGGTATATTCTATGCATGCATAACGAAGGAGATCTGTACATGTTTCACCTTACCTCTACATCTTATCTCCCTTTGCTTTCTGTTTATGTTCTTTTCTCTCTTCCATTTATTAGTACGAACTACGGCCCTACAACTATATATAATGGTTTCATGTCAAATTCTTTGGGACTATGGCTTTGCCGTGGTTTCAGCAATGAGGCATTGTATTTTCACACATTAAAATCTGAAATTTTGCCCACTAATCAACTTTCACTTCCTTTCATGTGTATGATTTCTTCAATATCTTCTCTTTGAAAAGTTTTAATAACCTGGAGCATAAATTTTCTGATGTTACTCTTCGTAGTTAGGTGTGCTGAAAGACAGGATAAAGGCTAGTAAGTCACAGGATGACCATGATTCTCTTAAGTTTTCTGAAAAGAGCCTCATTAATAAGGTATAATTCGTCTCCACGTTGTTGCTTGATTGTGTGGACAACATTGTATTTAATTTCATACCGATTTCTCTTGAACAACTGTTTGTCGTTTTCCCTTTCCTCTGAAGTCTGAACTGTACTCCAGATATATAATGATTCTGCAGAAGCTAAAATTCCGGCTGTTCTGGAGTATCTGAGCACAGTTATTGAGGTACGTTGTAGATGTTATGTTTATACTTACAATAATGAGGTCTTACTCAGATTTGACTACAATTATTGGACCTGGCACGTTGGCCGAGTGTCCAACACATTTATTTTGTAAATAAAATCTTCATGTTTTGGGTTAAAAGGAAGTGTCAATGTGTCTTGTCGTGTCGAATGTCGGGCATTGCACATGCAGTCTGTAACCAACTTGAAGTATCGAAGTAACATAGATAAGGTATTAAGGTGTATTAGCAGATAGAAGGAAGTCAAGGAACGGTCAGTCATAAGGAGTCGTAAGGCTGCCTTTCATTTACACCTCAGTAAATGTAGTTTCTTAAAAAAGAAAAAAAAATGCTAGTTGAGTAACCTGTCAAAAAATCTGCTAATAGAGAGATTTACATGTAAGTAAGAGAATGAGAGACACAGGAGTGAAGAGTATTAGAGTAGGACAAAGCCGACAAACAAGGATATTTGCTTGTATGATACTTTACAATATCGGATATTATCAGTTCTGGTATGTAAGCCATAATTACGTGACGCAAGCAAAAGTTGCTACATTCGTTGGGATATCGTGCTTCATTTCCATCTTAATTGCGACTTAAACCTAGGCCAGCGTTAACCAGTGTGCGTACCAATTTTCTTTTAACCTTTTTTTTTGTGCAGTATGGAGTACATGTAGGAAATAGGGGTAACCCGGAAAAACCGTCGGTGTTCTTAACACATGAGTAAGACTGCTTACGTCCGACTCCCCCTTACCCCACAGTTTGCAGGAGCTCGAGGCACTAGAGTAATGTTTAGTGCAGTATGGAGTAGTTATCAGTTTTTATCTCCACAATTTTTAGGTTTATTTACCCTCTCTTCTTCGTCATCTCTGTATTTTGAATTTATCAACTTATTGGTGAAAGACTTTTCTTAACCTCCAATTTTCATGTTTATACTGATCCCTCGCATGTCTCATTTTGGCTATCCTATTTCTTCCTCATCCATTACCGTAACAGTCGTCATCACGTTTAAGATCTGAGAATGACCATCTCCTTTCCTCATGCTACTTTATTCTGGTAGTTGTCTAGTATGCGAGCAGATGTATTGTACTATTGCCATCACTACTTGATGAAAATAATGCTGTATGATTGTCTGGTTGGAGTTTTCTTACTCTTAATTTTGAGAATACTTCTTATCTTATTGAGCCTTTCTTTCGAACTGAAACGTTGTAGGCTGGATGTAAATTTCTAATATTCGCACATCATCAACCCATGATTGAAGCGATACACCAGTTCCTCCAGGTCAGACTAGTCAGTTTTTGCTTAATTTCTTCTAGTCTGACATAATCTGACTTGAGAGTTTCAAATGATTCCAGAAGAAGAAAGTTGGCTGCATTCGTATTGATGGCAGCACGCCTGCGGCATCAAGACAAGGTTTTGTAACAGATTTTCAGGAAAAAGACACGATTAGAGCCGCTGTTGTATGATCATCAATCCTTTCGTTGTTTCGTTTATTCAGCATCAGTTACCTTATTAAGCTCATTCCAGGCTTTTATTTATAAAAAAATTTCGTAATGTTTTTATTTTGTCTTGCCCTGGGGCTGGAAATTCTACTGTCGTAGCTTTCAATCAAAGCTGGAGGAGTGGGTCTAACTTTAACAGCTGCAAGCACAGTTATCTTTGCGGAGTTGTCTTGGACCCCTGGTGATTTGATTCAGGCAGAAGATCGTGCTCATAGAATTGGTCAGGTAACTTGTAATCTTTAGATATATTCACATATGAGACCGTCTCGTAATAATTATGGTGTGACGGTATATAGTTAGTCTCTTTCTTAGAATACTAATTGGAACATTATGTCTCACCTCAAAAGGTTAACGTTCCTTTACATGACAACACATTGTTTTTTGTGTATTTGCTTGATGACACAGTTGATTTATTATCTGGTTTTTTATGTTCTGTTTTTTTGTTAGGTCTCGTCTGTCAATGTCTACTATTTGATAGCAAATGACACAGTCGATGACATTATCTGGTATACTTTTTTGGCCTCTCTAAATTCATGGTTTCCATAATTATGTGTCTCAAGAAATGGATAGTTGATGATATAATGCTGTTTTTAACGAGTCATTTTTTTTTTCTTCCCTAAAATGCAGGGATGTTGTTCATCGCAAATTAGAGAATCTGGGACAGGTTATTTTTATTTTTGCTTATCATCGCATGAATTGCTGCTGCTATTCCTTGGCACTTTCATGATCTTGGAATTTTTATTGTAACTTAGGTTCTGGATGGAGAGGAGAATAAGATGGAAGTTACAGACAACTATCCAAAATATAGCCCTATGAAACGGAAAGCCACCGAACCCTCGAGTAGCCAACCTAGCCCGGGAAAACAGAAAACTCTCGACTTCTACATGAAACGCTGCAGTAGCACAAACCATGCCAGTGTTGAGCCCAAACTGAAATAACATGGGGAAACACCGACTTTTCACTCTAGAGCCAAAACTGCTGTGCATGTACAGATACAACACGATCTTTAAGTAGTTTAGCTAGGTTATCGGGATCACCATGTCTACTCTTTAATCCATGAAAAAATGGAACTAGTAATAGCCTATTTAGTGCCATGGTCACAGTAGTGTCACACCATGGGAGATCTTTGGCTTATGAATCTGTCATCAGGGACACGCTATTGGCATGAAAAGTATAGAAAAAAGGAAGAGATTGTTTTTGAGTGGTACATGACGCCTAAGATGTTCTTACCTGTGTCCTACTTTCTCCCAATGCTTGTCATTGTGTTGTACAGGGTTGAAGATTTGAGGGCAGTAAAATAGATAAACATATCAGTAATCATAGCGTTAATGATCTTAGCATAATGGATTTGAGAATTAACTCCACATTATAAAGTAAACTCTACATTTGGTAAATAGATTGTCGATTTCTCTTTTACGTGTACTCCCAAATACACCTAAAATATTTTACTATCATCTAGAATTGGATGGCGAGACGCTTAATAGAGCACATGTAACATACAATGGCTAATGGCTAGCGAGCCCTTAGGCGCTGAACGGGTAACAAGCCCTTACATGGAAGATGGCTGGCAAGCCGCTTAACAACACAAAGAGTCTGGTCATCACGCTCCACGTTCATCAAAAATGCTCAAATCCGTTCCACTTTAGCTACACAACCGATTCTATCCTGCTTTTAAGACCCCACCAGTCCAAGATATATCATGTACCTCATATCCACCCGCAACATAGCAGCCCTTTTGGACTATGATGCGCCACATTACCCAAGACATGAAGACATGTCAAATGGCAAATCACAACATCCGAGCTGATCTCAATAGATGACTCGATAGCGACACAGCTAGAACATATACAAATCCAAACTTATTTGCACTGAGCCACTGACCGAACGCGAACATTCTTTATACACCAACCTCAATAAATGCAAATGAGCAAGGAACTTGAATGCAGTCACTTTGAATCCAGGTTATTCAAGGGATTTTGACAAAGACGCATCTGTAGCGTTACAAGTCTGAGCCTTGGATAATAAACTTAAAACTTAACCTTAAATGAAATAAACATGATTTCTTCCAAGTAAAATCAACATATAACAACACTCCTACTATAAAGTTGGGATTAAAACTACAAATTACAAAATCAGGATCAGAGACAACTCTTAAGACAATGTTAAGTGTTAACACCTATGTTAATTAGACTCGGCTGCAAGTATTGGACACGGCAGGGTGCCGGAGTGTCGGATATGCTTATTTTCCACGATATTTTCAATTTTTTGGTCTAAAATGAAGTGTGGAAGCGACATGTGTTGGGCACGCGACTAAAGTGAAGTGTTGGAGTAACATAATACAGCCTACCGATCACCAGCCCATGTATGCGTACACGACAACTTCTGCTTGAAGATCTCGGTCTACCTTGAATTGAGCATGAAAAAATCGTTTCACCTGCCACACCACCAATATAACTGAGGCCTAGAAAGAGAGAACAGACAGAATGTCGGAAAGCAACTAGAGGTTTAAAGTGTGAGCTTTACCTCTCTGAAATCAAGTGATACTAGAAGGCCTTTTAACTTCGTTTCTTCGGAGTCAAACATGACAATGTGACTAGGTAATGACCAATTTCTTGCAAAATCTGATGTAAATGCAAATGGGTCCAGCATAAAACGATCCGATTCATCTGGTACACCTCTTTGTTCACTGATTATGAAAAGAAGGGAAAGGAAAGGTAAGTACTTTCATCGCGAAGAATAGTAGATAAAGCGAAAAAACGCTTCCTTGAAGCAGAAAATCATGACCAAAGTTCAATTGTTCAAACCTGGGCGTACAGTCCAAGAAGCGCATTGGCAGATTTTGGTGAAGAGCAGAATAATAAGGCGTAGCATGACAAGGTGTTAGAAAGAGTACACCTCTGACTTCGCCGTTTTGTGCTTCTTTGGAAAGATAGTGCATTACATCTTCAGTTCCTCTCTAGTAAACGATTGATAAGAACCGATTAACATAATGAGTCAGGAAATAAATTTTAGAAACTCATTACACTTTATCCAAAATTGTTAAATCTTCAAAGGCGGAATATAAGAGCCTCGGGCTGCTGGTTTTTAGATTCATACGATTAAGTACAGAGTAGATTAACTAACACTTAATTACTTGCTTGCAACTACTTGCAAGTCCTGAAAGAGTTTTGTCTTTCTCATTCTCAATAAAACACGATTCTCTATCAGCATGAACAAGAAGCATAAATGCTGCAATACTTGCCTGAAATACTAGCATCGACTTTGACACTACTATTCTAGTGAATACTTTCTTGGGCACTCCTTTGAGTCCTTTCCCTAATCCAATTACTTCAAGCATTCTAATTCTCTTTCGCGTCCTTGTTCTTCACTTTTCTAGTTATATTTAATGGAGCCCAAAACTCACTATTTTGAAATTTTAGAAAATTATGGAATGCCGCAAAATGTAAACACTAAGCCGTTGATACACTTCTTATATTATAAAAAAACTGAAGTTAATTCAATTGTCATTTGTGATATGTCTAGAAACAACCTCTTTGTGTTTTCAATGTTCAACATACGTCTAGCTAATGTACATCACACTTTACCAAGTCACATACAGGAGCATGATAGTGAATAAGGATCGCGACGCCGAATCATGATTCATGACCAAGCAATAGAAGTTTTGAAAGTTATTACAACCACAATTTAAAGCAGTTACTGCCGCATTTAAAACGCCAACATAATTCCCACATGTAATCTTAACATTTTAATGAAAAATTTAGTCAATGAAGATACCTGATGAACCAAGCTCATATATAGGCCCATTGGAATATTGGTTGCTAGCAAGAAAAACACAGATAGTCGCAACTTTGACGGCAACCTACTATGTGCACTTGAGATCCTTTTGCCTTTACCAATTGGTAAATCTAGTTTTCTTAGAGAAGCAAGGGAATATCCTGCGAACATCAATGCTATTGGAAGCACAGGAAAGATAAACCTATAGAGAAAAATGATATTCACTCATTCCAAGCAAAAACAAAGGCTGAACAGGGAAAGACATTGAAATCTACATCATTCCAACTCGGCTGCAAGTGTTGGACACGAGTCACACGACACATATTCAGACAACTATTATGCGAAAATTTTTCAAATTTGTGGCTTAATTATGAGTGTTGAAGAGTGGTACATGATGGACACGCAAAGGCGAAACCAAAGTGTGTCGAAGTAGCATAGATCAATATATTAGTATGAACTTGAGCTGTACCTGAATTCTTTGTGACCAAGAATACTGTAAATCCCTATAACCCATCCAATAAGACCAGAGAGCTTCCAATGCTTTGAATAAATTATTCCTGCCACAGAAAATGGCAAGAAAGTGAAAAGCATTACTGGGAAACCTTGAGTGAGGTACCAGTGCCATGGATGAGTTCCGTAATAGTCTCCACCAGAGGAGAAGAAGTTGAATCTTAGAAAATTAAAAGGCACAATGATCCAAGAGCCATACATCAAACGATCCAAAAGAGTTGTGATTCCAAGCACCAGAGTCCTGAAATGGAAAGTGATGGGAATTAACTATTTGAAAGAGACTTGATTAAGAAACATGAAGAGCATCATGAATAGTACAAGAAGAGCTGACAACCATTTAGTCAAACACAGGTTCTCAAGAAAATAAATATATTCAGCTCTACAGTCTAAGAGAATAAGTGAAAGCTTACATTACCATTTTACTGGTAAAAAGTTTCATTTAGCTGGATGTCAAGTGCTAAATTGCTAATCCCTGGTTTGGTTAGTAAGTTGGATTGGAGTGATCCATTTTCCATCTTATATAAGCTGATTAAACTTACATTAAAGGAGTGTAAGAAATTTGGAAGGAAAATTTACGGTCTTAGGATACAGTTATAAGTCCAACAATTGTGTTACATTTTCCCTCTACAAGCCGAATTAAAATCCTTACCACTGATTCTCCCTCCTCTTTCCTCCTACAACTACATCCTAACAAACAAGAGGAGGTAGTGTGCACCAACTCATCACAGTGTAGAGAAGAGCAGAATGATTGAATTTGATTGAAATACCCACTGCAAACTACATCTCAAACAAGCCAAACCAGAACCATCAAAGAGCAGAAAGATAGAATTCCACTCCTGCAAATTAACCAGTTTGCAGCAAATTTTGACAAAGAATAATACTACACCATACCCAAAGCGAGTTGGATATATCGGTTTAGACCATGTATAAGTTATAACATGAATAAAGAGAATAAAAGATTGCAGAAGAATACATGGAATAGTACCAACCCAATAGGAATCGTCTCAAGAAAGATGAACTTCAATTTATCATAAGCCATGAACAGCTCTAAAAAGCCGACATACAACCATAAAATTGCGCTGGTTGGCCGAATTGCACATGCTAGAGCAGCAATAACCAAAGCTTTCTTTCTTGAACTTGGAGAGATTTGATCAGATTCGACTCTCATACAAGGCCAGTAATATAGGCTGATTACAGTAAGGACAGTCTCCAAGCTATTTGATAGAGTTCTTGTACAACAGAAAAACACAAACCAGTTTATGAACTGGGAGGATATCTGTATCAGGGTTAAGTACAGCTCATACAAACAAAGCATTTAGTTTAAAAGTTTATTCTCCATGTTCAATGGAATAAAACGACTCAGTGCTCTACGGGTTTGGAACATTCAATGTATAAAGCAAAATGACTCATCAAAATTGTTGCACTTCTTATTTGTGAAGTAGTAGCCGTTGATAATCTTGACGTATTATCATTATGGCCATTTGGAAACAACCTCTTTATCTTTTGTAACAAAGACGAAAGGTCATGTACCTAGCACCACGTTATATTGTACTTCCAGTTTAAATGTCATTGTGGACGAGTAAGTCATAACGAGTGTTGAGCAAACAAGAAACAAGGATACAGTCCACTGTGCAACCTGATTCCCAAAAATAATGTCAGAAAATCGATACAAGTACAAATCACATATTGCGGCAAAGAACGCCTGCAGCAGCCGTGGTGACTTCATCTGAAACAGCATATATCAACCCTTTAATATCCGAAATAGGCTTACTCTAACAGCATAACATGAAAGTCGTACAGAAGAAAACATTACCATGAACAAAGGGGTATCAAGATGAAGAAAAGCTAGGACTTTATACAAAATAGCAAACAAGAGAGGATGCAAGTAGCTACGAATTCCTTTTTCCCATTCCCACGTAAGATGTCCATATCTGCAATCCAAAAGCTAAATAATGTAAAAGTCTAACAACAACAGCCCTGAACAAAGTTCAATGAACAAAAAACATATATGAGACGGACTCAAATGTGAGATCAACCATAAAACATATAGTTAAACGAGGAGTAATTAAGTGTTTAGGTTGGTCACACGTCCAAGACTCACAGGAACTTCTAACCAAAGCAACATACCCAAAAACAAGGCAATGTGCAACTTCAAGGGACTGCCAATGTTCATCAGGGTTAAAATACGTCTGCACCACTAACGAATTAACAATACGAACACCCAAACAAATACAAAATATGCGCTTCCATGATCCATCAGAAGTTGTACTCTTCTTTACACTGCCCTCAAATGTGCCTAGACCATCTATTTCCGTCTTGTTAACAACACTAGCAGTCTGTCTTAGTCTCATTTCCTGTTTTAAGAGAAAAACTCAACATCACTCAGGATTTAGGAATCATCACAAACTTTAAAATAAAACAATGCTAGATCATACCCTTGATTTATAATATCGCCCAAGTTTTACTAATTTCGTCCAAATGACCACTCAGGAATCATCACAAACTTTAAAATAAAACAATACTCGATCATACCCTCGATTTATTATATCGCCAAAGTTTTACTAATATCGTCCAAATGATCACTCAGGAATCATCACAAACTTTAAACTAAAACAATACTAGATCATACCCTCGATTTATTATATCGCCCATGCTTTACTAATTTCGTCCAAATTATGACATAATCTTCCTAATTCTATCTATTTTTGAACTCTTTTCAAATCGATACGCATAATTAGAAATCTAAGCTAAACTATTTGAATCATGAGCAACGACGCAGAAAAGAAGGTAAATCAATTAAATTCGATTCATGCACTTAATTGGATATTCGATTCATATACACAATTGGATTTGCAAATGCACGACATAATTCAAACAACTAACCTAATCTAATCATCTATGCCACCATTATTAACCAATTAACCAGAAATTCTACACCTTAAAATGACTATTACAGTACATCAAATTTAAACAAACATTGATATTAATTAAACTACAAGAATTGAATTAAAAAAAGGAGTGAGCAATTACTTACTTTGTTGATTCTATAAATGATACTATTGGAAATGCAGAATTATTATCGTTGTTGTTGATCTTCACAAAGAATGTTGGAGATAGAATGTAAGAGAGCAGAGAGGGAAGCAACAAGTTTCAAAAAAATGTTGTGGAAGGGTTGTAAAATGATTTGAGGTGGCTCGTAGTAATTAATTCAGTCAAAACTCCACTCCAAATGGTTAGCACCAAATAACACACTATCCTACCAGTTGTAATTAGGACTGCACAAAAAGTGACCTGGATCGGCAAACCGGATCGGTCCAAACCGGTCGGTCTGGTCCTGTCCAGACCGGATACATTCTGGTCCGGTCTCCGGGTTCACAAAATTATGTTGGTTGGTCCGCGGTCAGGTCCAGTCTGGTCCAAGCAAAAAAAAACTTTAATATACCTTATAAAATCTAACCGGTCCGGTCCAAACCCAGAAAAAACCGGACCTAAAGGGTTCCAATCCGGTCCGGTCTGAGTCCCCTCTTAACCGGTCCGGTCTCCGGGTTTGGGATTGGTCGTCATCCAGTCCGCGGGTCAAACCGGTTCGGTTTTGGACCGGTGAACACCCTAGTTG
>JAOWBH010000048.1:365745-376759 GCA_028566215.1 Silene coronaria
TGATAAAGTCAATATTTAGGGGTACCATGTATGTTAAAAAAAATGTAAGGGTACCATGTAGAAAGTCGAAAAACTTAAGGGTACCATGTAGAATAACCCTAATTTTAAAAGGAGTGAGATGAATGAAGGTGACAAGAGCCTATAGTACGAAAGAGTAGAAGCGCGCCTTATGGACACGATGGGCAATGCTATTCAAACAATTTTATATTTTCAAAATAAGAATTGTGCAACAATATCTCCTTTCTAAAAGAGCTAAAGAGTAAAAAAAACTATTAGGCTAGGAATAATGGGTTAAAACTTAGAAGGAAGGCTATAGTAAAGGAACTCGAAACAAAAGGTAAGGTGATCTGAGGCATTTTGGTCAGTGTATACTGATCCTAATGCATATACATGCCTCAAGCGCACTTTTTAAAACTAAAGTCCTGACTGTCACACACATTACTTATGTGAAATTTAAGGCTTCCGTTATTCCATCTCAGTCACTAACCAACTAGTACGGAGTACGGTTCCATCAAGACCCGCCAAATCTTTCACATTATCTAAACTATTGTTTTAGCTCTAATCATTTATCATAAGCTCGGCTCTTCAAGACTTTCACATGCCCAACAACAATGTCATCATCAAGCTTTTATATAAACCAATCATATGATTCATGGCACATAAACAAAGATGAATAAAACCTCTCAGGACTCTCACCTCAAGGATGTTTCTAGCTGCGCCCAATTCACCCATGTTGTAGCCTCTTACAGAATAGGGCCCACCAAGTGTAAACGCATCGTAACTGGGAAGATCTCCCACACAACCACCATAATGTCCATGAAGGACAAGAACAGGTGGTGGTGGTTTTCCTGCACCTTCTTCTACTTCCTTTAACTGGAGAAACTTGGTTAACGTCAGTTGATGACGGTTGAAGATTGGAAACTTACTGCCGATTCCAAGACCTTGGTCCACCTGCAGTCAGAAGGTGATCATTAATTCAATTTCTAGCAAAATCATAACCATTTATAGCTAACAATTTGGAATAAGTGTAACACAATGCTGTATAAAATGAGAATGTCCGTTACAAGAAGGCCGCCTTTTGTGGCAGCAGTTGCCTCGATTTGATCCTATTGGGCCCTTAGTTGTAAGTATTGATACTTGAGAAGGCATTTAAACAATCAATATTTGACGGAAACATTAGTTTTTGTTTTGAGCCACAGCTACCTTCTTTTAACCAAATATAAGAGTTTTGAGATTTCATCTGTCTTCTATAATCGACTCCATGCAAGATGATAGTATGATACATGCCCACATTTCTATGTAATGCGGCAAGCACTGCACTATTGCACTATTATACTCCCTCCATTCAACTCCACACTACCACTTTCTTTTTTCACGTTTGCCAACGCATGTTTTACGCGGTAAATATCGTTAGCTACGTATTTGCAAAAATTACAAAAGTTAGATATTTTTATTGTATTCGTAAAGAAGAATCAAACAAGATCTCACATGAATATATTTTCACATATGTATTGAGAGAAAATTGAAGTTGAATATTAATTTATAAATAGTGTACAAAATAGATAATAGTAGTGTGAAATTGAATGGAGGTAGTATTCAATACCTAAACAAACATGTTTACAAGTGGAAGGGGCATCAAAGTAAACAACCTCACAAAAAGTCATTTGATTCTTTTTCCACTTTTGAATTGATTTATTCAAAACATGATGAGCTCTTCTTCCTCCCAACTTCCTACTTATATTAGAAATTCCCCCCACTTTACAAGCAAACCCCCATTTGTTATTCATTGAAATTCAAGCATTTTCAGATTTTCTCCAAACTTTAAGCTCAAATCACACATACCCATTTCATAATTCTACATTTCAAGTAAAACCCAGGTTTTATTTTAATTGATTTCTTTCTAATTTGTATATACTGCTAATCTGCAATTGTATTTCATAATTAGGGTTTGATATAATCTGTTGAATCATATTTATAGAGTTCAATAGATTTGTGTATATATATAAATTCGGTGATCCCTGATTGTTAATTTGTGTAATTGGCTCCCTAAGATCAATATTTGGTGATCTTTGGAATTGGGTTAATTGGGCATGAATACTGGTGGATCAATTAAGGTTACTACAATGAAACCTTATTGTAGAATCTTGGTTAATTGCAAAAGTTCGTCCATTTTTAGTATGTCAACTCATTTAGTGACCATCAACAATTCGTCGACGACACGGTATAGATTGGATCATCATAGACATAGATATGCTTGTAATGTGCCAAAGATTGTAGGTTATAGATTTAAGCACGACCTGAATCGGAGGGATTTTTGTGGTTCCGATTTGAATTGGGGTCGTAATAGTAGAGAAATTAAGAGAAGTTGTGGTGTTGATAGTGGTAGGTTTAGGCGGGTTATAGCGAATGTGGCTTCGAATGTGAGGAATAATTCGACATCCACTTCATCATTTTCGTCAGTTGATTCTCATGTTAATGAGCCAAGCTTTGAGACCTTATTTATTCAAGGTGCTCTGAATGGTAATGTGAAGCCTTTCGTAATTGGAGGAACAGAGAATGAGGTGTTGTTAGGATTAAATGGCCAAGAGAGTAAGGTAGATGTCAATAAAGACGCGACAAAGGAGTTGAGTAATGACATTGAAGGTGGAAACGTTAAAAAGAAGCTTTCGGAGATTGAGGAGGAAGCGTGGAAGCTATTAAGGAGTACGATTGTAAACTATTGTGGAAATCCTGTTGGGACTGTGGCTGCCAATGACCCCTCTGACAAACAGCCACTTAATTATGATCAAGTTTTCATTCGGGATTTTGTTCCATCCGCACTTGCTTTCTTGCTCCATGGTGAAGGAGAGATTGTGAAGAACTTCCTGCTTCACACATTGCAGTTGCAGGTAACTATATACGAGTACTAGTTGATCTTGTGAATAGAATACTAGTGATTGGTGGAAATGAGCTTCTAAGCACTTCTGAGTTCAGACTGTCCACTTCATTGTTCAAATCCTTCACTAAACTATATATTGCTTGATCCATAGAGTTGGGAGAAAACTGTTGATTGCTACAGTCCTGGGCAAGGGTTGATGCCAGCAAGTTTTAAAGTAAGAACGGTGCCTCTTGACGGAAAAGAAGGAGCCTTTGAAGAAGTTCTTGATCCGGATTTTGGTGAATCGGCCATTGGGCGTGTGGCCCCTGTTGATTCGGGTAACATGGCATCCTTCTTTATGTGTGTAAATTTCTATGTAATCAATATTCTTGCTTATACATGATTTGTTGTTTAACTCAAAGGTTTGTGGTGGATTATACTTCTGAGAGCTTACGGAAAGATTACCGGTGACTATTCCTTACAAGAACGGGTGGATGTACAGACTGGGATACGATTAATCCTTAACTTGTGTTTAACTAATGGATTTGATATGTTCCCTACGCTGCTAGTCACTGATGGTTCCTGCATGATTGATCGGCGTATGGGAATACATGGTCATCCTCTTGAAATTCAAGTAAGTGGCCTGCATTGAGCAGGAAACCCGTCTTTTGAGTTCGCTGCAGTACTAAATTTATTAATCCCTTTTGCTTCACAATTCGCATATACGTTTCTGTTTCATTTTCTTAGAAATGACCAAGTTAAAGTGAGTACTCTTTTTTCGGACAAAGGGATATGTTTTGATTGGCGAATATTTTAGGAACATGTTTTTCACGATGCTTTAACCAAAAATTAAATTTTACTACGTATCTACCTAATATGAAACTTGTCAACTAATCGACATGCCACTCCTGTAAACCAATGTGAATAGAGTTTATAGGAGGCATTGAGTATAACCGAGTGCAACATGTTCACTTGAGCTATGGTTGTAAGTTGTAAGTTGTAACCATTGATATCTTGTCATGGTCACAGGCATTATTCTACTCAGCTTTGCGATGCTCGCGTGAGATGCTTATTGTTAATGATGGGAACAAAAATTTGGTAGCAGCAATCAATAAGCGACTCAGTTCACTGTCCTTCCATATAAGGGAATACTATTGGGTTGACATGAAGAAACTTAACGAAATATATCGGTATAAAACGGAGGAGTATTCTACTGATGCAACCAATAAATTTAATATTTATCCAGAACAAATACCATCATGGTTGGGAGATTGGATCCCAGAGCAGGGTGGGTTCTTCATGGGAAATCTGCAACCTGCTCATATGGATTTCAGGTTCTTTACCCTGGGGAACCTTTGGTCCATTGTATCATCTTTGGGGAATTCCAAGCAAAACAAAAGCATACTTAATTTGATAGAGGCAAAATGGGATGATCTCTTGGGAGATATGCCTCTCAAGATATGTTATCCTGCTCTCGAGCTTGAGGAATGGCGTATTATCACTGGCAGTGATCCAAAGAACACGTACAGTCTAAAACCTTCGGCTAATTTTCTTAAATATTAGTAGAGTACATTGAATTTTAGTCACTAATTCCAATTCTAATGTACCATTATTCATTTTTCCACACAGTCCGTGGTCGTATCACAATGGTGGATCTTGGCCGACGCTCTTGTGGCAGGTATATATCTTTCTATGTACACATTTGTTATATCACTAGTGTCACTATGATGGGTAGTTTTGTCTTCTGGTTCTTAAACACCGACAGGTGTGAGACCAAATCTTACCTCAGGTGTCGCAAATTACGATCCTCTGTGCATGCATTTGAACAAATTAGCATCCGGGTTTTCTTTCTGTCATTTAGAAAGAACCCTCTCCTCATGTAATGTAAACTCATTAAGAGTAATATTTGCTCTCATTAGCTCCTCCCGACACCAGAGTTGAGGTGGCACCCATATAATTTAATTTGTCATCAATTAACTGAAAATAGTTTTTTCAGTCCATTCCAGGCTAATAGTGACCGTTTACAGTAAACCATGTCAACTGACTCATAAAACAGGTATCGGGGAATAAACTGTACTCAACTCTGAATTCTATACGTAAGTAAACCTATGGCGCCAAGACCTTCGATTGCATATACATGGGAACTGGTTTTGTTTTAGTACTGTAACTTGTATCGCACGAACGACTGATATTAATTTCTCACACGTCTTTGTTTCACTTTAATGTCTGATCCTCTATGAACATGGCGAATGTTAAACCCCATTCTCGTTATGGAAGACTATTGAAAGAGTGTTGCCTACATAATCTTTACCGCGGACAATATGAGAAATAAATTAGTTTCATTAGTTACAGTTTGACAATATTGAATCATATAATTTTTTTTTTTTTGCAGTTCACTCTTGCTTGCATTAAGATGAAGAGGCCAGATCTTGCCGAAAAGGCTATCAGCTTGGCTGAAAGGAGGCTTTCAGTGGACAAATGGCCAGAGTATTATGATACCAAGAAGGGGCGATTTATTGGGAAACAAGCTCGGCTTTATCAAACTTGGACCATTGCCGGTTATCTGGCATCAAAGACGCTCTTAAAAAACCCGGAAGCTGCTTCCTCCCTTATTTTCGAGGAGGATCACGAGCTTCTCGAGACATGTGTTTGTGCTCTCAACAAAGGCGGTAATAGGAAGTGTTCTCGTAGAGTCTCCATATCGAGCTTTTGAGTCGAGGTTGGATCAGATATTTATTTCTAGTTAAGACCCGTGCTAATAACTCTTAGTTAGCAACCCCTGGTTTAGAAACCATTGGGATTAGACGACCCAAATTTGGCGCAATTTTGTGCACCAATGTTCCATCGTCTTTGACTCTGCTATTCTTCAATATGATTTTTTATTTATCTTCATTTGTTGGTGTTGATTAACTTCAACTCATCACCAATATGTACTCGGGCAGAATAATGTTTTGCCGGAGGGAGTATATGACATTCATTGTCAATCTATAAGGAAGGAGAGTTACAGTAGGTTTGTGACCGGAAAATCTAAGTTAGGCACAGCTGTTGAAATTACGTTTGGATTGTTGAATTGTCACCCTGAAGCAGCGTGAAAACGCAGGCTCTATATTCAATTGTAGAATTTTATTCCCTATCTGAAAATTCAACCTTGTGAGAAGAACAAGGGATACTCTGTATTTTTCAATTATTTATTTGCTTTTGATTAAAATATCCTTGCTAAGAATAAAAACTATTCAGAACAAAAAATAAGACAAACGCAGTAAACAATTTATTGTGTATGTAATGAAATTGTTTGTAACGGAATAGATCCGCATATGATTGGATAGCAAACTCAATTCCTCATTCGGTGACTTTGCCTCAAACCATCTAAAACAAGAGAAACTAAGAGTTGAAAACCCTATACAAACGCCCCTTTATAATGTAGGTACAATGGATAAAAGTAGAGAAATAGGAGTATTATTCAAAAGGTTTTGTCTTATCTACGTAGGTAATATTTAACCCGTCACAAGCTTGTGACAGATATATCCGTCTTTATTGAAATTCACAAATTAAAGCAGGATGGTTAAATTGGACAGTAACAGAGTTTTCATGTGATCCCAATAAACATTACGTATAGACTAAACCATTAAGTTGTACCACACGATACCAAGGCTAAACTGTTACCGGTAAAGATGATGCACAAGTTAAACGAACACGCATGTTTCTAGTGATTTCGCGGATTAACATCTCAGAACATGTACAACAGTACTCGTCTCATTTTCCTCTCACAACCATCATATATCAATAACCACTTCTAATGGAGAGTTGGCTCTTCTTTGCTCTTTTTCGAGAAATCCAAGAGACATCTTATTCTTCGGAGAGCACATAAAAAATAATGACAACACCTTATAGACAGAAAAACAATCCTTTTTGCTCCCCTAAAGTACAACCATCTAAAATGACACTTGAGAGTCTAGAGAGCTCTCTATCCGTAACTTTGATGCGATTCCACAAGGAAAAAATTACACAATTGTGCTTTAGATTATAATCATAATCATAATAATGACGATAAAAGAGACGAACAAGAATCCCATCAAATGGACCTATTTACAGTACAAACATGAAAATGAAGCTCGAGCAAAACAAAACAATGTACTCCGTAGCTTACAGTTTTTTTCACTCCAAAACATTTCCATCACCAAAAAATGTTGCATCAAATTGTTGACCTTTTTACAGATATATCTGGGGCAGAGAAGGGTGCTTTGAGTAAAAGAAGACTTGCCACACCCTTGGTATGCAAACCACATTCCGGATTTCAGTCTCGCAAGTAGCATCACAATTCTAGGCCTAGTTCTGGTCCGATACATTATCTGTAAGCACAATAGCTGAGTCACGAATATAAGCATCAGAAAGTCGCATGTGCAAAATAACATGAGATGAAATAAATTTTACGGTAGTCCTAATTTCATTTCAAATGAATTAATTTTAATACTTCCATAAAATGGTTTAGGATCGATCATATGAGAATTCAAGAACACCCTTGTGAATTATGAGAACACCTCCTCATTCATTTCATGAAATACATTCCAGCTATACATACATAAAAACAATCATGAAATATATATCAAATTTACATGAACTTACAATTCTCTTATATTAATCACAAACTATAACATATATTCAAACTATATAACGCGTACATGTCAACAATACATGAGATACATTCCAAATATATACATCAACGTTGACTAACGGTAAGAGCCGGCATAAACCATTGACTAGTGACTGGAGTGAGTGGTTGACCCCTAGCACTGACCCTTGATTGAGGTTAATAATTAAACGAGTGTTGGATCTTGACCATTTGAATGTTAAGAAACTACCTTATACATATTTAAATTGTACTCCATACATGATTATTCTCAACATTCTCACCTAGGGTTCTCAGTGGACCTAAATCCTATATCAGGCCTCACACTCTCAGAATTAACCATCTCATACAAAAATTTGTGTATATGCATGCATACACAAATACCTGTGTATCGCACAACAACCGTACTACATAAACCAAAGTAAAATTGGTGAAAAGGTAACATCAATAGTCAAGAAAATTACGCAAGATACAACCCTTTTCTAGTAAACAACGCCGATGAATCTATGATACTCGAATCCAAACGACTTGAACAATAAAGATTGTCTTCATTCAAAGCTCAGAACTAGTAGTCTAGTACTATGACCAGGTAGTGCTGAGTTTTAACACTGGTCATACAACTATGGTTCTAGATTAGATTTTTATGAAATTTCAGGTTTTGTCTTCTTGTTTAATTGTGTGAGTTAACTGTTACTTTTGCAGACTCGTCCCTTTGCACATTCTTGGCCATGAGTCAAGTAACGCTGGTCATACAGCTATGGGTCTAGATTAGATTTTTATGAAATTTCAGTTTTTGTCCTCTAGTTTGATTGTGTGAGTTGACCACTATGGATACTTTTGCAGACTCGTACCTTTTTTTCACATTCTTTGGCCATGAGTCTAGATAAAACTGGAAAAGTCAAAGTTCGACATATAAAATTGGCAAAGATTGGTTAGTTATGAGTAAACAGAATGCCTTGAGTAATTGGTGATCCAAGATTAAGATTTGGAGGAAATTGATCATGCTCACCGAATTAAGGACTTCCTTTACAATGGACATCACAAGTTCACAACCAGTAAGATACTACATCTACCCTCTGCATATGTTTCTCTATCCAAAGATTGCACATAAGTCATTCAGATGATTCCATTTGTACATGTGTTACATTAAGGCTTTCTTTGGATGCAAAAACTGGGGGGAAAAGGGTGGGAAGGAGGAATGGAAGGAGGAGCTTTTTCCCGTCAAATCTTTCCTTCGCTGGAGGGTACATAATTTGCCTTATAGGAGGGAAGTGGGTAAATCCATTTTCCCGCCCTTCCAAATCCCTTCATCTCCGTTTTGCTAACCAAACAAGGGGTATTGTCCACCTCCAAATCCCTTCCATCTTTTTAACTCCAAATTCCCCTATCAAAACAAATGATATAGGTGAATATGACAACTAGTGCTCCTTAAAGGTCGAAATAAGGAAAGAACGGAAATTTGAGAAGCTTTCTATGATAATTGGTTCATTCCTTCCTGTTGTCAAAGAAAGATAGCTGTTTCGAGAAACTAAAGAGTAAATCCACAGGCAAAATACGAAGTAAACAGGATCAAGACCGCAAGACGGCTACAACTGTGAGACAATTACTTCCTAGACTTAACAGGCAACCGTTGACCCCCCAGCTTTTCACTCTTTGTTGTATAAAACCTACTGTTCGTAAGACATAGGAACAAATCTAATGAAGTGACTATGAAGGACAAACTTCCTTCCAGAATACCAGTCCCATCTAATGCATGCTTTTTCATCGGATAGGAAAAACAATAAAATTTCAGTTTTTCATAAACAATTAATCATGTGGCCTATGTTACGTATATATGATATCAAGGATGGAACACTTGAATGTAGCATAAAACCTGACATACTTCCACACAATCATAGTGCGGACGATCTAAAATTGGCTGTTACGTCATTACGTGAATAATTTCAACTTTCCGTGTTGATATTTTCCAGTATATAAACATCTGATATTAGGCCAATACATACGATATTTGACAAACACGGCCGATACAAGGATACAACTTGTATGCCCGATTGACCGATGAAAAACGAAATGTGATGACCCATGACATTGGACACGCCATCTCATTATAGCCAAAACCACGATTTGTTGACCAATACCGCAATTTAATACCATGCATACAATAGCCAGAAGGGTATAAATCTTTAATGGATTGGCAAAATGAGCTGGTAGTAGACTAGTAACAAAGGTAAGCAAGTGGTAACACCCAATTAAAGAAACAGGGGGTTTAGGTAGCAAAGCTAAGTAAATATACATGAAAAAGAAAGCTCAAGATTCCAGGAATACCTTAAGTACGCCGAAATTCATCAGCACCATGAGCAACGACATTTCCTACCCAGGATTAAGTAGAGTGTTTAGCTTCATCCAATTATCGTGTCAACCTGACTGCATTATCCGGCACATCATTCCAAAGGATTCGTTAGTTGCTTGATTCCTCTTTTATAACGATCTTTTTCTTAGTACGCTTCTGAGCTGCCCTTCTCCTGGACTGTATCAACTGAACATATTCGGCCAGTACAACATGAAACTTTGAAGAAAGTCTACCAGATGCAGCAGCAGTAAGACCTGCTTTCTTCAAGGCCTGTTTGACATCGTTGAGAGCCTTTGGCAAGTGACTGTTACACAGTGATGGAACAGCTGAACTCAGTATGGGCCTTCCGCAGAAAATCTGTCCCTGCTCTGGACTGGCTAGACAAGAATAGCAACATTAAATGGCAGGTATCAGGAGGGTGTTTGCAAATTAATTAGGCTATAAGCATCAGAATCAATTGAAATGGTAAGTGACAACATGCCATCAAGATATGATTTTCACACTAAGGCTTAACAATTATCTATAAATTCTCATTGATTTCATTGTTCCACAATACCGTGTCAGACTAGAATCCTTGTTAGGCTTTGTAGCATTTTAAACTCAGAAGTTACAACCCATGAGTGAGTAATCCAAGGACTGAGCGTCTGAGCTCCTCGAAGCAAAACTTCTATCAATAGTAATCAAACTTACAAATTTTTGACATCTAGATTTCACACAACAAATAAATAATTCTAAGCGCCCACCGACTATGTTACTCAAACATAGCTTGGCAAAATTATGAAAATTGTTAACCCTTTGTTTTTGCGTAGGGATTTGAATTGAAAGAGAGGGGAACTTCTTCAGTCTAAACAGCAAATTAGATGGACAGGAAATGAATTTA
This sequence comes from Silene coronaria, assembly GCA_028566215.1. Lineage (NCBI taxonomy): Eukaryota > Viridiplantae > Streptophyta > Magnoliopsida > Caryophyllales > Caryophyllaceae > Silene > Silene coronaria. Next base: position 376,460 of record JAOWBH010000048.1, read on the forward strand.
TCCATTTTTGCAACCACAAGACAAATCGTAATCACTCTAACCTAGGCAAAATTTGGATGGAGAACACAATAACTGCATTCCCCTCACCTCCTCTCCCTCTACCTTCCCTTCTCTACATAAAAATGTAGTGCGTTGGGAGCGCCATAACCACTGATAGCCATGTCCAAGTATCAAATACCCGCACATGGATACACAAGGTAACAAGAAGTGTCCGACAAACATAGCCCACCAGGCACCAACTATTTTCCTCTACTGGTTAAACTAAACTCAAAAGCATAAGCAATCAAGATTGTTATGATG
>JAOWBH010000048.1:385588-398828 GCA_028566215.1 Silene coronaria
TCCATGTTCCTCACCTTATCCCAATCATCCCCGACATCCACACCCACCGCGTCCCAAATCTCCTGAGCAAACGGGCATCTAACAAGCGCGTGAAGGTCCGTCTCCGCCGTTGCCCGACAGCGGCAGCAGGTGGGATCAATGGCATGGACACGTTTATGTAGATTATCACCACTGGGAATGGCTCCCCTACAAACTCTCCACAAAAAGGTTTTCACCTTAGGGGGGTATTCATCCTCCAAATGTCACTCCACAATGGGTCCCCAACGCCGTGACTAGTCGAGGCTTGAGTATTATCCGAGGCATTTCGAATGAAATTGTATCCGGACTTGACCGTATACTCCCCATCCTTAGCAAAATGCCAAATGATCTCATCCTCTCCCAAACTCGGGCAAATAGGAATTTTTAGGATGTCAATGGCCTCGGCTTCCAGCAACGAACCTCTAATTTTCTCCACATCCCATTCCTCTCCGTCAAAATATTCGTTCACGAGGGCATTTTCCGAACCCGATTGAGGAGACCATATGCGAAAAGTAGGGGCCCTAGGTGTCCATTGATCCTTCCAAAAACGAGCTTTTCTCCCGTCTCTAATCAGCCATCTACATCCCCTTTGTAGCACCCATTGAGCACCATGGATACTACGCCACACAAAGGACGGGTGGTGGCCTAAATTAACCTCCAGCGGATTCGAATTTGGGTAATACCTTGCCTTCATAAGACGGCTAGCAATGTTGTCAGGGTACTTTAGGAGCCTCCACAATTGTTTAGCAAGCATGGCATTGTTAAACGCCTCGGGTGGTGGCCTAAATTTCGTAACTATTTATATAATAAATATACTCATTTAATCTGTAATCATGATTTGTACCTATTTTATTATCTCTAAGATTATTTTTTTCTTAAAATTATAAAATAATCTTTCAATACCGCATCAATAACTTTTGCCGGATAATAAACAGAACACAAACCAGCAAGAAATCTACAAGGCAATCCTTTTGATAATCCCCTTAATATCGAAAAAATGAAGCACTTTCACGTAAGGCAATGGCTTCCAATTCCAAAGTCGCGAATCTAGCCGTACCCTTTGAATCCGCCATTGTTTTCCTAGTGCTGCCGTGCTGGTTATGGGCGTTTACGAGGACGACAAGCAGGCTGCAATATCAATGCTGCTGATAGATGCCCGATACATGAGGCGCGCTATTTCTTTTAACAAGTTAGTATTTTCCAAATAAGAATTTGAGCAACACCCATTTTTCGGATTTTGAAGTTTGCTAACATGTAATTGAGCAAATGAATGACATAACTCATAACTGAAGTATGCCTCGCTAGGCGCGTCATATATAAAAACCATACCTAAAACACTCTGAGGAGCGCTTCTTTAAACTATAGGTAACCCGAAGAAGGGAAGGACAAGCAAAAACATGAAACATATATAAATGGGTGCAGAATTGTATCGAATGATGGCTAATCTGTGTTAAAACAAATCATTCGAAACCAGAGAATAATTGGAAACGAAAGCAAGAACCATGTAACAGGTAAAGAATACCTTCTAAACAGGCAGGAAGTTGTGCACTTGGGCAGTTGGTGGAAGAGCGCATGAGCATGAGGACTCGGGATGGAGGATTATGGTTGAACGAATGCGCTCCACCGAGAACTTGAGAAAAGTCACTGTGATCCTACGAAAAGGACCAAGGTAATCAGACTCGGATGCAAGTGACCAAACAGCCAAGCACAACATCCTCTCGCCCATAGGAAACAGCGCATCAAACTCCATTCTTCTCGCTTTCTTTTTCTTATTCATATTCATATTATAACCGGCGAGATCAAACTTCGAAGCCCAGTATACTTTCAACCAATTCCCACTTTGAATATCAAAACCACGAACAACACTAAAAAAATTCATGGCTATGAAAAAAAATGACATTATCAACAACAGCAGCAACAGGGGTCCAATCATGGAAATCACGGATGATAAGTTCCCAGCCGCTGGTAGGACTGAAGGAATAAATGCAAGGCGATGGAAGTTTACCACCTGTGAAATGCACAAGAAAGCGAGTATTGGAAGGGTCGGGGATTGGACAACGAGACACTTGACAAGCCTTAAGATCAGACGGGTAATGGGCGATTGGTTTCCACTTGCAGGGGCCATTCATAGGATCAAAAACCTCAGGTGTAGACGATACCAAGGGTCGAAAGTTGTATATTTTGCTATCCAGGCTAATGCATAAAGGAGAGGGGCAAGTTAAGGCGGTAGCTGGACACCACCCATCACCTTGAGACGGGTCTAAATCCAAATCCAAACGAAGACGAGAGGCGCCCATGAATACTTGCTGGTGAGAATCAATGGGTTGTGAGCAGAGTGGTTCAGTAGGATAGGGGCCACCAAAGATGTAGACAAACTCATCAGCAGCCACCAGAGAGTTAGGAGTAGCATATTGCAGCAGTGAAGGCGCGTATTTAAGACGAATTTCTTTCGTCTTTAGATCGACTAAATGAAATTCAAAATAACGGTAGGTTCTATCGAGTAATATAGGATCAGGAGGTATACCATAGGCAGTTCCATCTTCTGCATCAAGACTCGTTGACATAACAAGTATCGAATTCTGTTCCATAGCGCTCCTGCACGATGATCATGTCATGCCCATGTTAAAACGTCTCAAGCTTAAGACGACTCATTTTCCTATCAGGTACTCCCCCACCACCATTAGTATATAGAACAGATCTTTTACTTTTCCAATGCATTCTGCTTTTGTCGTATTCATCCACACGAGCATATTTGACCCGTATCATTACAAATTTTCCAAATTAAAATTTCATACGACTAACCATTATTAATATCACAATTTAGAATTGATACTAATATTTCAGTTTGAATAAACAAACATTATAAATCGATCAGCCTGCCATTGAAAATAATTACTCCAACTTTAATTTAAACATTGAAATTAAGTATTTACAATTTTACAACTTTAATTGAAACTAAACAAATAAAACCAAAAGAAAAAAAAACAATACAAGTAAGACCGAGAGAGACATATTACCTTAGTAGAAACACAATTTGCGCAGGGTAATGAGAAACTAGAAGGGGATGTACTAGTTTGTTTGGAAACCGGAAATGACTTGTTTTTATTTAGTCTGTCACAGGACTTTGACGGATATTCATATAAGAATTTGTGATTAAAATTAGGGTTGGAGGATAAGAGTCTATGGGCTAGACTCGATAAAGCTATTTGTAACTCGGCATGGTGTCTCAGGTTTGCTAAAGGTTCTCTACTCCATTTGGTTGTTAATCGCTTTATATTAGTACGGAATATCTAGTTATAAGTTTTATGGTCAAGTTCTTAAACTTTAACCATAAAAATAAAATTAAAAAGATTATTTAGGAATAAATCGAGTAAAAATTACTCGTATGATTTAGAGCTTACTATACGATATAAAATTACAATCTGTTAAAGCTCCTATAAATTTGGCATGTTTTTACAAACCAACTCATGTTCAAAGTAGAATTATAAACTTCAAGGAAACTTCCATTACGATTAGAAATAGAAATATTACATTGCAACCTATATATAGTCATAAATAAACTACAAATATAAGGCAAATTTTATCTACAAGCTAAGAAAAACACATCTTACACAAAATCACTTATATATCGGAAAATTAACAACATCGCAAGATAATCAATTGAGATGAGGCCCGTAGGTGTTCTCCTACATGCAATCGAACCACAACCACTTCCTCGTTGGTTCATGGTTACACAAATCGTGCTTCGAGTCCTAGCCATTTTATGCACCGTCGTTTCAATGGTATTCATGGTTACTAGCGATACTTCCGTCTTGCTTTACGGGTTAATGAGGATGAAGGCTCGTTATTACTATTCTGCTGCGTTCAAGTATATTATTTCTTATTCCTTGTATTTAATTTAATTACTTAGCATTCATAATATTATGTTGATCGATTACCACAAAATGCATTATACCTCCAGTTGTATATAAGCATTGTACACTAAACGAGCTTATGTGTATTTTATTTGAGCTTATTTAAAGTTCATTTTTTTTAATGTGTAAATGAATGAGCTCGGTAACTTTTCAGCAAAACTCATAATCTTTTAAATAGAACTCTTAAACTTTTTTACAAAACTCAAAAACTATATCACCAACTGTACTATAACTCGTGGTACAATCTATTAATTGGTTGATTGCCTAAGAACATTATTCTAATTATATTAAATTTTGTAGGTTTTTACTTGGCGTAGACGCGGCCGTATGTGCTCTAGTTTTATTGTCACTACTTGTTGCTCTTTATGTCATCTTCAAGAAAAGAAATAAACGTAGTTATTGGTACTACTTATTTTTGCATGATTTGGTAAGCTTAAAGTTTCAATACTTGTTTCATTTTGTAAATTTTATGATTATTTTTTTCAAATTCCGTGTTTATTTATTTATTTATGTGTTACTAATTTATAAATACATTATCGACTTTGTAGATTATGATGACGGTGATGATATTGGCATGTGGAGCAGCATCGTCGATTGGATATGTCGGGATGTATGGACAACAACAAACGTTTTGGACCAAGATTTGCAATAACGTCCAAAAATTCTGCATAAACGTCGGAATTTCAGTCGCGTTCTCCTACGTTGCTTTCTTCTGTCTCTTTGCCCTTACCATCGTATCTTCTTACATGCTCGTCAAGCCTTCCTTGGATCGTGAACGTGAAAGTGATCGTGTTTGAACTGGCCTAAAGCATGGCTAAGTAAGACATGAAAAAGCGAACTTAGTTTACGCTTATATACTTCATTTGTTGAATTTTATTTCATGTAATATTGAATTATTTTGGAACAAAATAAATACGTTCATATTTATACCCAGAAATTAGAACAGATCATCACCTTGTGTCTAATTTCTCATCAAGGCAAGATTATGAGCATGTCTTCACACCATTTTGCGAGTAACAATTTCGCACCATATTATAAATCTTGTACTCGTGCGTCCTAATCCTAGCTACTTGAAAATATTTGATGTTGTTTTAGGGACTATAATGTGAGTTTTGTGACAATAAGTTAATAATTATTGTATTGATTTTCCATGTTTTTGTTGGTTAAATGTTTTTATTTTTCACTTAAGTCAAAACTTGAATTGGGGATATTATGATTGATAATGTAGATAAATAAAATTATCACTATATATATTCCTTTTTTTACTTCTGTTTTCAAGTGTAGGATAAGTGGATAATCCCAAGGGGTTGTGGTAGACCTGACAAAACTGACCCAACCCGAATAACCCGACTCGACACCCGAACTTAAAACCCGAGCTTGACCCAAAACCCGAAATGACCCGACTCGACTCGAACATGAAAGAGGTTTGTTGACTCGACACTTATCCAAGACCCGAAATGACCCGATTTGAAATCACTCGACCCGAAATTGACCCGACAAAATATATCTCTAATTGAACAAAAAATAACTTAAAACAATCCGAAATGTTACCAAATGTACTTTACCTCTCTTAAATATTGACCCGAAATAGACCCAGCCCGAATTGACCTGACCCGCTTTAACCTGAAAATGACCCGACCAATATACCCGAAAAACACCCAAAATCCGAAACAACCCGACCCGACCCGAGCTAACCCGATAATATCTCAAACCCGAACTAACCCGACCCGAATTGGCACAACCCGAACCCGACCCGATTGACCCGTTTACTAGGTCTAGGTTATGGGTTTTTTTTTCTACTAATTGGAGCCCTGCTGAACCCCATGGAGATGGTCTACAAGATTCATAATGACTCCTCTTACTACATGACACTTGCCTAGTCATCACTTAGATTTGGCTCTACCCAAACTTTTATGGTTGATTCCAATATTTCCCACTTGTCCGACTGTTGCTGTGCAGTTTTTAGTTATCAAAAGGACCTTCCAATGAGGTAATTAACACTCTCCATTTTTCTACTACTTTTATAATTGGTGAGTATGGTGACCCTCACTTATGATTTAGCTACAACTTGTAATGATAACACTCAATGTTTGATGGTGTGGAATTTACTCCCAAATCATCAATCCAAACCATATTAAAAAAGTCACCAACTATTGGTCTAGTTGAATTGGTAATGAGGATAACTTAAGAGATGAGCTGATTCGAAGTACCAAATACTCATCTTAGTTTGAGTGTTGGTTCCCTTTCTTTTGGACACCAAAATTAAGGAAATGAATTTGGACCACACAATACATCATACCCCACATGAAATTGAATTTGAACCACACACAACTTACCAAAAAAGAAAAGAGAAACCAACACCCAACTAGCATGAAAATGGAAAGAGAAACCAACGCTCAAATTAGGATAAGTAATAATTTATTTTTCAATGATCTCTTAATATGATACTTTAACCATACAACACTTGAAAACATTATTACACCTGTGCTTCAATAATGGCTCCCGTAAAAGTAAGAGGATTGGTTGTATGAGATTATTATTTTCCAAACTACGGAGTATTGTTGTAGTTACTTAGAGTATACGTAATGATGGGGCTCCCCATTTTTTCTCTTTTCCTTTCTTATTCGTTCATCTCATTTTTTACTAACTTTTTCATCTACCCTTCTTATTTTATAATTAAAGTTTTGCAATAATGAGGTTCCCCAAAAACATAAATTTACATACAAAATATGAGGACCTCCCCAAAAGACACACCAATTTGCCTTACTTGTTCTTTACTTGTTCTTTTGGGAACCTCCTCTAAAAGTAGAGGAGCCCCAATATTTGGAGAGATTGGTGCAAAAGAGGAAGCTCATTTGAAGAAAGAAAAGGCAAATGGGGAGAGGTAAAATCCCACATTTGGATGCTCTTAATCAACCACCATTGCAACAACAATAAGAACAACATTACCACAATATCTGATCTGAATAGCTCCCGTAAATTGTGGAGTAAGAGGGAACGAATGTACGCAGTCTTACCTTTATGTTAGCGACTGTTTCCAAATTTTTCAAGATGAAATTCCGTCGAAAATTATATGAAATGATTGATACTTCACAAAGTCAATTTATTGAGCCATTTTACAATCAACCGTTATAAAACAAAAACAAACCCCAACAAAATATATACTGTAATAATTTCTAGAAATATCAAACTTGAGAAGAAAAACAAAGACATATTCCATTTTAGTAATTTGTCTCCACTATTTTTGGCAATAAAATTACTAATAATAAAACCTTCTTACTTCTCACCCATCTGTCTCCCTCTCAATTATCCACCAAGATATGACTAAAATCCAACACACATTATTATTACATTATTAATTATTATTATTATTATTATTATTGCATTTAATTAAAACAAAACATTTCAAATTTCAACTCCTTATTTGCTGTCTTTCCTTCTCTCTCTGTTTGGCATTCCAGGTACTAATTAATCATAAATCATTTAATTTAATGCTTTAATTTCTTTTTTATTCATATAATTCTTTAATTAAACCATATTTTAACAAAATAAAATCACCCCTTTTATATTGTATTATTGTTGTTATTATCAATATATCATTAATACAATCATACAGCTCATATTACCTGTAATTTCAGCCGTTTTCTTGATTAGGACTGTTTTTCTTGTTTTTAATCAATTGTTTGTTATTGGGTATTCATTATTTTTGTGGGGTTGTTCCAAAGTTTGAATCTTTTCGATTAATTTCAATCAATTTTAAGGTTTTTAGGCAAAAAAAATCATTCCAGAAATTACCCATATTCTTTGAATTGTTAAAATAATTGTAGGCCTTTAGAAATTTCTAAAGTTTTGATTTTTTTTGTTGTAATTGATTTATCTCAATTGTGTTCTGGATGGATGAGAAGTATCATGCTCATGATTATATGGTGAGAATTGCATTTAATTTGTGGTTTTGTGAACTTGATTGAATTTGTTTCGGTACTGCATAGGAATTAGTTTGGTACTCTCTCCGTCCCGATCATTTGTTTACCTTTGATTAAAATACGTCTTACAAGAAATAAGAAAGGTAAACAATTAAACGAGACATAAAGGGAGTACATTCTAGTATTTAGGGTAAAGCTTAGATCATGTGTTAATTGATCATTGTATATGTAGCTTTCTTGAAAGATAAGTAATTAGAGAGGCTTGTAGAAGTTTGTGAGTAGGGATTAGTTGTATTTTTAACGGTTTCGTTTGGTTTTCTGTCGTAGTTGATTGAGGTGAATTCTGGTGTTTTTGTATGTTCTGCTGTTTGTGACTTTATGGCATTGTGTTGCTTATCATGTCAACTAAACAACACTTGTCAGTAGTTTGATTTGTTACTTGATGACAACAGCTAAACGGAGATTCTGAGGACGATCTGCATTCGAAAAAGCGGACTTCAAGGATGCGGAAGTGGCTCTGTTGCACTTCCCATGTCGAGGAGTCATATCCATCGAAGGAGGAGCTTCTTAAAAGCCCTAAGAACAATGCAGAAAGTATGTTTCTTTAAGCGTGGCTTAAGCATGATGGTTACATTTTTATGTAGTCGATTGTGGTGAACTCTCTCATGAACTAACATTTTTGCGGTAAATTATCATTTTTGAGGTGACCAGCCATTTGTAATTGAAGAAGTATTGAGGTTGAATATATGATCGTACTGGTTTATGTAACATTTGCGTTAAACTTGAGGGTAAAACGCTTATTTTTTGAAAATGCATAATTTATGAATTACTGATTTTCATTGGGTTTTAAAACATAGTTCTTATTATCCATGTGCATCGTCTGTGCAAGTCAAAATTGTGGCTTCTGGCAATGATCTGAATCTCTGATCTTGACATGTTTTTATGAGCATAATGAAAATAGAGTCTGAGAGGTTTCTGATTGTGATTTCGCTGATTTAGTTGCCGGTTATCATACTTTGTCTTTGCTTACCGCTACTGGCTGATAAGTACTAGCATTACTTGTGAGCAGTTGGGTCATGCTGCAATTCCTGATATATTGTTGGGTGTGATAATTCCTCAAAGACAGCTGCTGGAATTTTCTTTAGCTTGTGAAATTGCACCTTCATATGATGTTTGATCCCTTGGATTCTTGTCTTGAAAATCTCTGCACTTCAATCGGTTGATTTAGTTTTAAACACAATTTTCATCACATTTATTGAAAACCCTCGTCTTTTATAAAATAATGGCAAGAGCACAAGCAGATGAAGACCTTACCCACCAGTATGTGCAAGCCTTTTGGGCCCTAAGAGTAGCATTATTGTTTATTAACAAGCTTTCCTGCATATGAATAATGTTTTTCAATTTGTTGGCTTTTGCTGTCGAATTTAGGGCCCCCAAATGCGAAAGTAGTACCTCCTGTCAAGGAAGAAGTACAAAAGACAGCACCGGCGATTGAAGTACCTGCTTTGTCTTTGGAAGAGCTTAAGGAAAAGACTGATAACTTCGGTTCCAAGGCGTTAATAGGTGAAGGTTCCTATGGAAGAGTGTATTATGCTACTTTGGAATGTGGCAAGGCAGTGGCTGTAAAAAAGCTTGATATTTCTCAGGAACCAGAGTCCAATGTTGAATTTTTGACACAGGTAGACATTAGCTATGACCAATTATGTTTGTAATAATATTTTATACTGCATTCACTATATATTTGTTTGTCTAATCTTTTTTCTTGCTCTGATTGCTCAATATAGGTTTCTAGAGTCTCAACTTTGAAGCACGAGAATTTTGTTGAGCTGCATGGTTATTGTGTGGAGGGAAATATGCGAGTGTTAGCGTACGAATTTGCTACCATGGGATCCTTGCATGACATTTTGCACGGTATGCACATTTTTTTGATGTGATGCATTATGATGGTGACATGAGTTTTCTTCTTCTTCTTATTTTCTTACTTTCTTTAGAATCATGGTTGCAGGTAGGAAAGGCGTGCAAGGTGCACAGCCGGGTCCAGTACTTGATTGGATGCAGCGTGTGAAAATTGCAGTCGATGCTGCAAGGGGATTGGAATACCTTCATGAGAAGATTCAACCTCCTATTATCCACAGAGACATCCGATCGAGTAATGTGCTCTTATTTGAAGACTTCAGGGCCAAGATTGCTGATTTCAACCTTTCAAATCAGGCTCCTGATATGGCTGCTCGTCTTCATTCTACGAGGGTCTTGGGCACCTTTGGCTATCATGCACCTGAGTAATTTCTTTTACACTACCTATCTTCAATGTTTTTAGCTTAACCTACATCCAATAAACTCAACATGCAGAAGACTAAAGTATTGTTTTGGATTCTCTACGTTTTCTCCTTCGGCCTTTCAAACCAATTTGCTTTTAGGTAATTGTGACAGTAACAAGACCAAAGTACCCTCTTGATGTTTGTGGACTCCACTGTCCATCCACTTGACATGTATACCTCATAAATCTCATATCACGTGCCCTCTTTCTTTGAGTTTGTGTCATTTGAAAATGTAGTAAAACACCGAATTAAAATGAATGCAGAGAGTATGTGCTTTAATCTTGAATGAGTGTTGTGGTGCTTTAGCAATTTTAGACACCTATATTTATGGGATCAACGTTGTACTCTAATGCCAGGTATGCTAAACATGTATACTAAAATTGTGTACGATCATGCCAGGTATGCCATGACTGGCCAATTGATGCAAAAGAGTGACGTGTACAGCTTTGGTGTGGTTCTTCTAGAGCTTCTCACTGGTCGCAAACCCGTGGATCACACCATGCCTCGTGGTCAACAAAGTCTCGTGACTTGGGTGAGTTGCTTCAGTAATTTCTCCCTATCAAATTCCCCTCGTACACTCGTGTTTTAACGTAATGCAAACTTTGTTTATGCCAATAGGCAACTCCACGACTGAGTGAGGACAAAGTCAAGCAGTGTGTTGACCCCAGATTGAAGGACTACCCTGCAAAAGGAGTTGCTAAGGTTTGTCTTTATTTCCTACCCTTCCTAGGACAAAGTCTTGGGTAAGACCGTCCTATGGTAGCAGTATGATGTGGTGACTAATGAAAGGTTCGAGTTAAAACTCACCCCGAAACCTTTAAATTTCACTACTTTTTACTGCAAGTTACTGTGGGATTGTCTAACTCAAAACTTGCTCTTTTCATTTTAATTTCATCGATATTTCTGGGTAGTAAAACCGTCCTACGCTAAACAATGGTGAGATGATGTGAAATCCAAATGTGCGGAGGGAGTTCTTTTGAAACCCAAACTACTCCATAACTTATTGACTGTGTTACTTCATACTTGGTCTTTTTTCTCCAACTTTAATAATATTGCTTGGTAACATAATGCGGAACTTACTGTGTGGTGCAGTTGGCAGCAGTTGCAGCACTTTGTGTACAGTATGAGTCAGAGTTTAGGCCGAATATGAGTATTGTCGTCAAAGCGCTACAGCCCTTGTTAAAACCACCAGCTCCAACACCCGAGACTTGAGGAAGTGGGACTTGTCTAATTTCTGGGATGGAGTGCCCCATGTCCATATGATAGGCTTCTGTTACTGCCATATATTTCCCAATCCGCTTATTGGTTCTCGCAAAATTGTGGGATGGATTGGTTGTGATCGAGTTGGGTTTTGGAATGCTTTCGAATTATAGGCTTTTATTATTTGTATCAGGAACGTATGTTTGATAATGTCGACTCATTATTTTGTTGGTGGCAGCACCTCCTCCGCTTTGTCTTGGCGTGTTTTAGCCTGAGCAGATTATTTTGTTTCACACATTAAATTCTTAGTTACTCTGTAAAGCCACAAAAGAGTGGGTGTATTTGATTTATTTTCGAGGAAACGATTAATTTCATTTGAAGTAGGTCGATCATATGACGCATCTATGAACAATATTTGAATTGATCTTGTATAAATCGATAACAATGAACTTGCCTCAATACAGATATTAAAAATAATTTATCGTCCTGTATTCTCTATAATGTCAGGAATTGAACCCGCACCTCATGGTTAAGCGATAAGGTGAGCAAACATCCTACTGAACCCACTTGTTATTTGTTTACTTAAATTCACCAGAGGCAGAATTTACATATTTAGCTTACTCATTTGAGGGGAGAAGAAAATAAATAAGATTAGGAGAATTTCGCTCATTTACGAACTCTGTATTTATTTCCATTTCCAACCGAGCGACCCATTAATCCAAATGGGTAAAAACAAGAGTAAATCTCTGTGGGAGACAATTTTACAAATTTATAGCGATTTTTCTACAATTTAAAATAGAAACGATACTAAAAGGTACTCCGTAATATAACATCACAAATTATTGAAAATGGTCCACTAATAAAAAAGGTCCTGGTCAATGATAAAATGAGTAGCGATCATCTTAAAAATGGGTAATATTCAAAAGATTTTTTTGGGTCATGACCAACGATTATAGTGTCACGGAAAAACAGAATCAACTAACGTCATCCTTTTTTTTTTTTTTTGGCAAGGCCTCTCTTAGCTTTCACAAATGCTGGTGAGATGTACGTCGTAACTCGTAAAGTTATAACTGTCACGATTCACAAGCAAAACTTGCTGCTGATTGCCTGATTTTCTTTGTCCGTTTTAAATAAGAATTGTCTTTTCTGAGTATTTGGGGTTGAGCTATCACGTTTCACGTGTAGATCTATTTATGCCAAGGACTATGTCCTGAAGTTATCATCCGAGGAAATCATGTGAACATGAAATTGCGTGAATTAGTGTTTGGAATGTCCGATAAGATTTTACACATTAAATAGTCCGTCAATAAAAAGATAAAACAGATAGAATAATGCATGGTATGAAAATACAAAAACAAATACTATTGTCAACTAGTGTCAATCCTGTTGGCAGTATATACCATTTACGTACGTACATGCAAACAAGTTAACGGTTGTTTTAAAAGAAAACTCATTCCAATTCTCACGGTTTCGTTAATTAATCAACATTTTATGCCACGTTTTTTCTATTCTTAGTTTTGCCCTTCCTAGATGACTACGCGGCAAACACTCTATCTATCTATATTCTATATACTAATATAATAAAAGAACCACTATGGACACGTGTCAACCTATTAGCTATTCAGTTTTCCGTCCACGCAATCTCTTATACACACTATATATTTGCAGTATATTTATAGTCATTTAACAAAATATTCTGTACCATCACCGTTCTTATGCTATAATGCTATACTTTCCATAAATACGTTTACAATACCTACCCAAAAAAAAAACAAATACTCTATACCCACCTATGAATTCATTAGTATTTTTAAAGATATACTATTCATAATTTACTTTCTTTAGTGTTGATTATGAATATGATACT
>JAOWBH010000048.1:398928-409254 GCA_028566215.1 Silene coronaria
CTCCATGATTTTAAAGAATCGAAAAATAGTATTTTAAACTTTGACCATTCATCCTCAAAAATAGTACTCCGTATAAAGTTTTGTAACATGATTTTCTTATAGTTACATTTATTATCAAAAGATCTTTTATAAAATTATAATTTTAACAAAAAAGAATAATGTATAGTCATAGTAAAACACGGTCAAAGTGCCGTAGAACATTGTGGAAGGGAGAGAGTAATATAGAAGTCCATTCATTTCATTATAATCAGCCATTTTGCTATATTTCATCATATTTTCAAGCCAAAGAATGGCGAATCTATGGCTGCAGCAGAACTGGAAGACAATTACTAGAGATCAGCAATAACGAAGACTGCCTCAAGGCCTCCCGCAAGGTGCCATATGTACTCAGTGTTACCCGTGTGTGTAAACAACCACCTGAGGCTGTTTCCAGATGACTCATAAAGTCATAAGGGTCTTAATGATACTAATTTCAAAATATAGCCAATTCACAATAAATAAAAGGGAACATATTCTAACTAGTTGTTTCCTTTTATTCCATCATAATAATTCGAAGCATACAAACAGAGATTCTGTGGCTGCATTGAAAAAGGAAAAAACAGACAATAATAATGAAAACAAAAAAATAACAAACAGGGAAGGGCATAACAAAATTACCTGCTCCTCCGTAGTGATAGTTGCATGTAGCTTTGACTGCAAAACGGGATTTCTCTCAAGCAACTCAACATTATTTTTCAAGGAGGCAATAAGTGGTAGGCATGTTGTCAACTCAGATTTCAGTGTTTCAGCTTCATTTTCAATGGTAGCAACTCTCAGCTTCATGTTTTCAATCTCCACACTTCTCCTATTAGTTACCTCTTCAAGATCCTCACACAAGCTCCCAAGATCTTGAACCTTGTTTTGATATAAAACCTCTCGTACCGAAGATATTTGAAGATCAAAATAAAAGGATGCAGCCTCAGCCTCCCAGAGTTCAAACTCACTACTTCTCTCGTGCAACTCTGAGGTCAATATTACTTCTCTTATCTTACATTCTTCTATGTTCTCATGCAGTCTAGTTACTTCACACTCAAGGTTTTCATTAGCTTCACGAAGATGCAAAAGTTCATCCTTTTGACAATTGTTATGTTTGGATAGAGCAACTATTTGTTTCTCTAAAATTGTTCTCGTGACTTCTAAATCTTCTTGATCTTTCTCAAGACAATGAATATTGCTGCACAAATTGGAGTTTATTTCCTGTGTGACTTTCAGTTTTTGCTCGGCTTCTTCAAGATCTTTCTCTTTTTTGTTCAGCAATATATGATCATTGGATATTTCAAGTCTCAATTGATCATTACAGTCACTTAGTTCATGCTGCCTTTCTTCCAACTTTTCCATTGAGACTTTCAACGCCAAATTTTCCCCTTCTTTCACCAGAAGTCTCTCTTCCAAACCTATGGCTACATCTTCAAGTTCTTTGTAAGCTTTCCCAAGGTGCTTCATCTCAGCAACGATTTCATTCAACTCAAAAGCTTTCTCATCCCCATATCTCTTCAAAATCATAGACTGCAAATTCAAGGCCAAAGATTCTGAAAGAATTACACTTTCCTCTTCTTCTAACATGTTTTTTTCTCCCTCAGTGCGCAACAACTCTGCCTCCAAAGATCCATTGAGTTCAAAAGTTTTCATACATTCTTCCTTAAGTGCCATATTTGCCTCTCGCAACTGTTTTTGGTTCAAAAGCAGGTTTTCAACAGCAGTTTTCAATGCTTCTTCCTTTCTTTCTCTTTCACTAATTTCCAACTTCAACTGCCTGCTTGTGTCTAGTAGCTGACATTTCTCATTTTCAATCATTAGAAGTTGCTTGGTAAAACTGACAGATTCCTGCTCAAGGGCTGCCTTCCTCAATGCAAGTTCCCGACACTCGACCTGAATTTGAGCGAGTAGAGTTGAGAGGATGGACTTCTCCAGGCAAAGTTGGTGATTCTCATCCTTGCTTTCTGACAGAGACTTTTTAATGTCACCAATATTTGCGAGCACACATGGAAGGAAATTCTGCTCGGATTCACTTTGTGTCCCATGTTTGATCCCAAGGGCTTTTAACACCTGATTTATTCCTGCCCTCAGTGAGTCAATTTTACCCAACAGATACTCAGCTTCCACTTGTTGGATCATATTCTCACTCTCCAATTCTGTAATCAATTTCTCAGAATATTGTTCTCTTTCAACGCGTTTCTGGCACTCGACCAACAGTGAATAGTTCTTGTCCTCCATATCTTGAACGAATTTCTGCAAGATGAAAATCTCAACCTGGGCATTGACAGCTTTTTCTAGCTGTTCTTCAAATTCATTCTTTCGGCACTTGTTTTCTTCTCGTAGCTCGAGAATGCAGCCCTCCAGGCCCGATAATCTTGCTTCACCTGTCAGCAGAAGACACGCACGTTCTTGTTTTTCATTGTCAAGTGTAATCCTCAGTTCCTCTACTTTACTGAGTGTTGACTGTTTATCCTTTTCAATACCAAAATATTTGTCTTCTAAGTTTGTGAATCTCAATTCCAGTTTTTCCATCTTCTGTTCTACGATTTCTAACCGAGATATAAGATTACTTTTCTCATCCAGAAGAGTAGATCTTTCATTAGTGAGCAATTGGCAGAACTCCTCTAAACCCCTTGATTTTGCCCTTAAACCCTCCAGCTCAGAACTAGCACCACAAAGAGAAGTTTGCAAAGACGTGTTCTTCTCGAGAAGACTCTGCATGGTCTCCGTGATTATCTGTAACTGAGAAAGAAGGGTGGATTTTTCAGCAAAAAGAGCAGACTTCTCATCTGTCAGATCGTGACAAAATCCCTGTAAATTTTTTGACTTCTCCTTTGATCTTTCCAGCTCAGCATTCACCACTGACAAGGAATTTTCCAATTTTTTATTTTTCCTAAGAATCTCATCCATGTCTTCTAATCTTCCAAGGAGAACTCCTTTATCGGCCTTATTTTTTTCATTTATCTCTTTAAGCCTCAAATTTTCATCCTGCAAGCCCTTCACTGATGAGTCGAAGCATTCAGGATCTAATCCAACAGACTCCAATTGCTGTACTAAAGCCTGATATCTTTTATTTGAACCATGTATTTCATCTTTAAGATCCTGAACTTTTGCCCCTAGATCATCACTCCAATCTGTCTGATGTCTAACCTCAGCTTCTAATATATCTTTTACCTCCCTAAGTCTCAGAATCTCCTTTTGGAGATTCTCTTCTGAGATAGAGGATGAAGATTTTAAATCACTCAAGACATTGTTTTCCTCTTTTAGTCGTTCAATTTCAGCTTGAAGATCTCTTTTGCATATCTCTAGATCCTTCATCGTTTCGAGCACATCTCCTATTTGCAAACTCAGAGCTCTCTGTTCCTCTTGAGATTGTGAGTGCATATTTTGTAGGGTATGGAGTTTATTTTCTGCTTCCACAAAGAGAGAGTGTTCCTCCTTTAAGCTGAGCATCAGTTTGTCTAGCTCAGCTTGCTTCCGTGAAAGTTTGTCGTCAGCTGCCACTATTTTCTGTGCTAAAGTTTTAGCCTCCATTTGTAAAGACTCGTTAAATTTGACCAATGGCACATGCTCATCCTCAGAACGCTTTAGTTCAGCCAAACCCAACAAAACCTCAGATTTAAGCTGAGCGTTTTCTTCCTGAGCTTCAAGTAACTGTTTCTGAAGTTCAGAAATTGTTCCTAAACTCTCTTCGTACCTGATAGACATACTATCTCTCTCGCAAGTTACAATTCCGATTTCTTCCTTCAGTGATTTTACTTCATTTTCTGCCTTTTCAGATTGTTTGGCAAGCAATGTTAAGCATTTTTCACTCTCTGCAAGTTTTATCTCTAAACCAGCTATCTTTTCCAAACACTGCAAGTACAAAAGTTCAGAAGCTTTCTTCTCATTCTCCAATTTAGCTAGCTCTTGCTTGAGATGATGAAATTCCAGCTGAGCTTTAGCAAGGCGCTCACGCAATTCCTTTGAATCCTCTTGAGCTTCATTTAGCAAGCCTTCAATAGCAGCAACCCTTTCCAAAGTTTGCCCGCATTCCAAAACTAAAGCATCTCGTTCAGCTTCCATGTTTTTAAGGGTTTTCTCCAGTGCCTGAATTTCAGTTTCGGCTTCACTTTTCTGCTCTCTAAGACTTTCAGAATCTTTGCGAGCATTACTGAGATCTCTTTCTAAAATAGATAGTCTATCCAAGGCCTCCTGGTATTGGAGTAAAATGGAGTCCCTTTCAGCTTCAAACTTGGCAAGGGCTTCCTTTAAGGTTTGAAGTTCAGTTTCACCTTCACCGGGTCCCTCGGATTCATCGAGAACATTTGCAACTCTAACAGCTTTTGTGCTATTATCTTCAGAAATTAACTCTTCCGTCATATCCACAGCTGACTGAAACATATCATTAAGCTGTTTGAGACCTTTTCTGCTATTTCCATTGCTGGGCTCATCACTATAAGCTCCACTTCTTTTAGTGCCTTGAAAATCGGGATTGAGAAAGGAACGAATTGGGTGCGGAGATTCTGAATTATCCGACTCGGATCCCGAGGCTACTTCATCAACCAATGCAAATGGCACTTGATCAGGAAATGCTTGTGCCATTGTTCGATGAGCCTGGCGGAGCTCTCCGGTGGCATGATTATATCTTTCAGCCAATGCACGGTAAGCCCTGTAGAATTCTTCAACTAGTTTCATTAGCTCTGGTCGTTTTTTATAATACATCTCAGCTCTCCTAGCAAATGAATCAGCATCCTCTTCTATGAGTTTGATCATTGCTTTCACTTTGGAATCCATATCTGTCCAACCACACAAAAAAACATGTTATCTTTACATAGAAAAATATAATGATGACTTGGATTTATCGTTTTTTAAGTCAACACACAAAAAACAGTGAAATTTTTGCATAAACAAGAACTTACATCAGAGAATTGAACATATATATTTTGTATAGCTGCTCACAAATTTTGAGTCATTGTCCTTCTATTATCCTTTCAAAATGGTGACGGACAGAAATTGCATATTTTGTAAAGATAACTAGTAAAGTTGAAAAACATTGAACACGAAGGTCATATGGAAACAAAAAAGGGATGGGGGTAGTAACAACTGGTAAGATCATCAAATTGCTATTTATACCTAGTCAAATATTTATGCAAACAACCACATTATAAGAGGACCGACATGTTTCTACTACTCGTGCAAATTGGTCACAATAGCGTTACAGATTTTGTATAGGGTGATCCAGCTATATTATGTTCCTAAGAGCGTACAAAAGGGTAGCTTAAGTGACAATACTTTAATTTAACGTCCACAACCATCAAATGGCTCCTCAATTCGACGTTTTCCAAGCTAATCAAACACATGAAAGTACAATCACTAACAATATGACGATATGATGAAAGGATAACAAGACAACTTCTATATACAAATTACAATTTCAACATATCACACTTGAACCGATCAAGTATCCAACGCAGTAAAAAAAACAAATCCCCAGTTAAGACAGCATTTAGAGTTTAGAAACCAGTACACAACATGGTAAACACAAAATCTTATACTACCTCCATCCCAAGTTTATCATTACATTTAGATTTGGTGATCCACCTTGTGAATTTGACCATGCATTTCTCCGAAAAATATTTTCACTCTCGTTTTAAAGTGTTGCTACTATTGGATTATATTGTGAGAAAACTTGGATCAGCAGTTGACTATGGATTGACCAGCAAAGTGATATGAGGAGAATAATTTTATAATTGGAAACATTAAAAAATAATTCAATGAGGAATGCACAAGTCTTTGGCTTCGGGTGAGACGATTTCATACAAGACAGACTCGATCCTAAAAAATCGATGATTGAAGAATGAAGAAGGAAACACACCAGTAAGATTCTCCTGAAGCCATTTAGAATTCTTGGGACTATTATGGCTATCCCACCACCAAGAATACAGTCGCCTTGATTCTGAATGTAACAAGGTTGCCATGACTGCTGCTAGAAGTAAGCAAGCAGCGGGTTTCGCCCTGGCCGGAGTCTGGTTACCACACCAGTTCTGAATATTCTCCCAGGCCAGAATCTCACTAATCAACTGATTCTTACACTACAACCTGCAATTTGAAACAAACCCCATATCATCAAAGATAATAATGTGTTTTAGGATCAACTTATATAATTTAAAAATAGAGATTTAAGTGATGTCTACATTAAAGCAACCAATCTACATGATTAAGTAGTAGAAATCCATAGGGACCAACATGTTTTGTCTATTTCTTGTTTGTTTTATTGGTAAATGAATAGAGTACAACAATAATACAAGAGCAAACTTGGTAGCAATAAGTATAAGATAATAAAACACAAAAATAATAAAGTTTGGATCTTTACAAACAAACAAACAAAAAAAAAAAAAAACCCATTCATTCATTCATTCATTGATGCATAAATATACAGTAAATGCAGTAATAATAGAGTGACCCATAAATATAGTGCTCCAAATATTAATTTCGAAATAATCATATCATGTAATTAATGTATATGGATCTGAAGCTAATAAAATATAAGGTGAGATGAACAAAATGGGAAACAAATAACATAGATTCCAACATACCAAAAATGTTAAAGTGTATGTAGAAGCAGCTGTGATAGAGAGAACAACTAACACAGCTGAGTTGTTCAAACTTCACCCCATTATCATTCTCATTTTCTCTCTATCTCTTCAGTAATGAATGTCTCAAATGAGAAAGCAGAGTTGAAGAGTGTAATTAGTGCAAAGCAAGAGATGGTGTAATGTCAGAGTAGGAAGAGATAGCAACGTTCATAATTAAAGCTAATGTGATTTTATCACTAAACTATAATTGTTTGGTAAATTTTGGGAGTAGACCCTCTAATTTATCACATTATTAAGGTTTGTTTTTTCCAATTTAAAATAGTTAAAACTGAACTTAGTGAAATTGAACTAAATTGAACTTAATGGATTCGAACTAAACTAAACTGAAATTTGTGAATAGATGAGATTAACTGAACTGAACAAAGCGTAACTAAACTAACTAAAGTGAAACTGGGTTAAAACTAAATCCAAAAGAACATGACCCAACTCTTCTTTCAGTGTTGTAAAGAACATGTGTGCTTGATCATGTTATATTTTATGTCTATTCAATAAACGATCTTGTTTGAGGATCATGTGTGTTTTAGTTTTAACGGAAAATTCACATGTTACCCTTAGACTTTGCCAGTTTTCACATGTTACTCATTTAAGTTTGTGTACATGTTATATCTTTTTTATCGCTCTAACAAACTTAAATTCAGCATATCCCATGCATCGGAATTTGGAATCGGCCAATTTTTTTGTTCTACACACATTTTGTTGTCATAATCTACGATTTGAGGAAAAAAAAAAATGTCGACTGACTTTTTCTAGGAATTTTTTCTCACATAAACCTAAAATCGACCATAATTTCGATCTTAAATTTCCGATTGACCATTTTTTATTTTTTCAAATTATAGATCTCAAATAGATGATCAATTTCAAAAAAAAAATGGCTAAATCCAATTTTTGGTCTACAATTTATGTTCAACTGAAGATTCAAAAAACGATATAACGAGCATGTCACATCTGAAAATCAAATATCAAGGTTATCATGTGCACAAATTCAAAAAAAATCAATTTTCTAAAAATGTTTATAAAATACATGAGAATGGAATTGAATAGACTGGGTAAACGGGTCAATCGAGTCGGGTTCGGGTCGGGCCAGTTTGGGATAGCTTAGTTCGGGTCTCTCATTGATTTCAGGTTAATTCCGGTCGGGTCGGGTCCTTTCGAGTTTCGGGTTTGTTGGTCGTGTCTATTTCAGGTTAAGCGGGTCGGGTTATTTAGGGTCAGGTCATTTTTGGATCAATGAATAAGAGAGAAAAACTCATTTCAAATCTTTTCGTTTCAATTAGAGTTATATTTTGTCGGGTTTTTTTCAGGTTGGGTGGTTTCGGATCATGTCATTTTCGGTTCGGGTCAGGAAAACTCAGGTAATGTTTGGGCCGGACCAAGTCAATTGTGGTTTCGGGTCACATTCGGGTGATGTAGTTTAGATTAATTTTGGCTCTCGGGTCAGCTTTTTCGGATCGGGTTAATCGAGTCGGATTACTTTTGTCAAGTCTAGAATTGGAGGAGAGAATTCGATCGTAGTGAATATGTGTTTTTAAGGGGAAAAAAATTAACTTAGTCCTTATTTTTTTCTAACTTAATCTCAGTTTATTTTAGTTCAACTCAGCTTTATTTTGTTCAGTTTAACTAAGTGCAGTTCTATACAATTCAGTTTAACTCATATTTTTAATCCGTACATGTTAACTTTTATTTTAATTTCATTCAATTTAACTTAGTCTCATTTAATTTAATTCCAATCAAGTTCACAATTGAACTTAGTGTGAATAATAAAAAGATATCGGAGATTTTATTTTAAAATTAGTCGAGGAAAGTTAAAGACATTATTGCACATTTGCACATGCTGGGGTGCAGTACTTATGTAATGTTACATCAGTTTCATGTCGTACTGCAAGCCCACATGCCTACATGACTTGAGTACACAAGGATTGGAAATTTATTGGGTTCAGTAAGTAAATCTCGTACCGAGTGTCCGAGTGCCTCACATCTTCATCGTAATGATAATATCCCTCATCCTAGTCGGTTGTCTAATGGCGGTCTGGATCCTCTTCATTACCTTGCTCTCTTTATTACCTTCTATTACTTCTCAACGGTCCAGATTTTATTCCGGATCGATCTAACGGTTAAGTGTTTTGATGAGGTGGAGAGGGTATAATGATTTTATATTTGTATGTGAGAGGAAATGGAAGGTAATGGAGAGGAAAGTAATGGAGATGATCCATACACGTCTAATACGAGTACTCAATTACTCACCCTCCAAATTCAGTAACTCTAGTTTAAAATGGTACTAGTCATCTTAAATTTAAAACATGTCAAATACTATCATATGGTAGAAATAATGATGAAACTTTTGTCATTTCCTAGCTAATAAGTAGCATAATTTGGTATGCATTTGACTTGTATTAAGCTTAAGACGGATAGTACCCGTCTTAACAGAGAATTTGTGCTACAAATTATGATTTAAGATGGTACTATCTATCTTAAACTTAAAACGGACCAAAATCATACTACTTTTATGCATATATATATCTATGTAAAAATTACTAGTTTAGGACCCATGCAAAATTGCACGAGAATATATAGATAATATATATAATTAAATATAGAATTTATAGTTGCATCATCACATTTGTTTAAATGGGAAATATGTACTCAAAAATCAACCTACATAAATCACAAGAATGGCTGTGAATACAAAAAAGATTAACATTCAACCGTTTAGGGTAAGGCCATGTTCTTTTCAACAGAATAGAACTGACCTAAACTGAACTTAACCTAAATAGAACTGACCTAAACTGAAATTAATTCCAAAACAAACATAGCCTAAATAATTCTCGATAATCACTATAATAATTGATATCCGTATTTAAATGTTTACACTATTTTTTTTTTCAAGTTACATCATTCTCAGTATATAATAACTATATCATATTTAAAGTCATATCTCATACATTTGATCCAAGCATCAATACATCATACTATGGCACTATGTACTTCATGGGAATTGAAGATCTAACAGCATACTCCCTCTCTTCAACTCAGGCGCCTATTCACTACCAGACCACATCCTGTCCTATTTCATCTCGTGTCCCATTACTTCTCCAAATGACACATTAGCACCTTGAGATATAATATTACCATTTATATTATTTTAAGTGTAATGTGTCAAGATCTTAAGGGGATGAGACATAAAAGTGGAACAGGTGATCACTACTGATTCACTACAGTTTAAACTTAAGGGGTTGAATTTCACAATTGATCAAAGTAAATGCACTCGAATGCTCGATTACCACTTTCACGCTATTAATAAGTAAAAAGAATCTTCGTAATTCATTGCATTATAGAAGAGAAAATATAGTCTGTGTGACATCTTGTTTGATTTTTCGTTATGAGACAATAAAAATATATTTAATTTTTTATTTATTTTATATAATGTATAGTAACGTTTTAATAAGTGCATTTGCATATACTCCCTCCGTCCCATCATCAGTAAGTCTCTCTTGTGACAAATATATCCGTCACAAGCTTGTGACTGGTCAAGTACCATCCACATGGTTAGATAAGACAAAAGTAAGAGTGCCTAGGAAATTGCAAATAGCTTGTTTTTATCTACCCAAG
Organism: Silene coronaria; assembly: GCA_028566215.1. NCBI lineage: Eukaryota > Viridiplantae > Streptophyta > Magnoliopsida > Caryophyllales > Caryophyllaceae > Silene > Silene coronaria. The sequence goes on from JAOWBH010000048.1 coordinate 409,188, forward strand.
TGGGTTTTATTTGACCTGTCACAAACAGCGGCGGAGCCAGTATTTGAACTTGGGGAGGGGGGGGGGG
>JAOWBH010000048.1:424102-435798 GCA_028566215.1 Silene coronaria
AGGCCCACACCAGTTGATGAAGTTACTGACGACGCCACACCAGTTTATGACTTTCCTGCCGAGTTTTATGATTGTATTGACAAAAGGTCTGCAGCAGCAACAACAGGCAAAGGAAAATTTGTTGTAATTATTGATGACAAACCAGTAAGTACATTCTCTCTTTTTTTCATTAGTTGGCTCCTTCAGTGACTCATGCAAGATTATTTGTTTTTTCTGAAAGATATCGTGAAAAAATGTATTGTTGAGCTGTCGGTTTATGTGCTGAAGCTGATGATCAAAAGGCCTATGACAATTGTGATTGTTTTTGTGGGGGGACGAGGACAATTAATTTGAATGAGTGAGATGATAACTCGATTAGTGTTTTTGTGTATTGAATTAGAATAGTACGGAGCTTTTTGTGATGAAGGTGACTGTCAAACAGGCTGTGTTAATTGTGATTGGAGTCTTGGTGGATGAGGAAATGATTCAGAACGATCCAGATGAAGGTGACAATTAATTTGATGAGTGGATTAGTGTTTTTGTGTTTTGAATTGGAATAGTACGAGCTTAACTAATATAGATTAGATTTTCAGTGGATGGACAAAAATGTATGCTTGAGTAACTGTTGTTTTGACTTTAAACATCTCATCTTGCTGATAATAATTGTTCCTTAGTACATTAACATGTATGTCTTCATTTTGATTAAAATCATGACACTGAAAGAAAGTTCTGACCGGAGTAGAGAAGAAAACAGATGACAACTAAAAGCTAATCACAATAATCAATCCAAAGCTTACAAAAAATTAGTTGTCAATCTCATCTCAAACGAATTCTTACACAAAGATGTTGTGGAAGTGATAGAGAAGTAAATATGATCAAATTTCTTCTTGGTAACGCATCCATTTTGACGGAGTTTGTTATATGCTTGCCAAAGACCGCTTATGGAGTAGATGATCCTGATGAACTTGCAGATGATCGAGAAAGGGGCATAGGAAGTTGGAAAGTGGAGTTGGAATTTCCGTCGCCTATTTCTCTCTATCTCTCTCTCCCCTTTTCTTTCTTTCTTCTTTCCTGGTTGGCTCCGATAGAATCAATCAGATATCACTCTCCCACTTTTTGACGTTTCAACTTGGAATGTAACACTCAATTAATTTGTTTATATTTATTCACAATTACTTCTCTTAACCGGTCTCGCGCTTTTTTAATCTTTATCGTAAAATGTGTTTCTTTAATAACTAAGGTCTAACCGAAGATGTCTTAGTCTAGTGGTTAAGACGGAGGTATTGTGGACAATAGGTCTCAGGTTCAAATCCGCCCCTCCCCTCTATTGTAATACGACTTTGTGCGCGCTTTGATTGACCAAAATTTTTTTTTTAACTATAGTCTACCGAGTACATCTATTTATGTTAATTGGACTTAAGTTTGAGTGTTAAAATTCATGAGAGAAAATTTTATAGCTCTAGTGGTTATGGTCCTACCGGGCTCGAATTCGCACAAACCGGATGATTTGCAACCAATAAGAAAATAAGACGACTAATACTAGTATGAGTATTTAATACGTATCCCACATTTTTTTTTAAAGTTCGCTAGTCACGAAGCACAATTCTTAAGTTATAAACTCATGTGTTTAAGCTAAGTAATTCATATTCTATACTATTCACCCAAATTAACGGTGGTGACTTTGTATTTGTATATTCCATATTTCGTAATACTAAAACAAGGTTTGTCATGACCTTTAATTTAACATTTTGATATTACTCAATAAATTATAATTGAACCTAACATTATGTCACAAACACGATGAACATCATTAGATACACCACTTTTACCTTTTGAGTTTTGACACATCGTATTTGATATTTGATACACTACTTTATAAAATCACAATCACGCACCACCCTACATAATATTAGGATCTTATAATTTTGATTATCAAAAAAGCCTAATCTAAGTCAACCACATGAAAAATGAGTCAATTATATATCTATTATATATCTATGTATTTTCTACGCCCTTGCTTAACTCGTCATATTCACCAATAGGTTTATTTGTTATAGGCACATAAACAATTCCATGAACAGTAAGTCTCCCTTGTGACGAGTAATCCGTTACAAACTTATGACGAGTCGGGTATCACTCACATGAGTATATAAGACAAAAATTAAAGTACTTGCAGAGTTACAGAGTTACAAATGATTTGTCTTATAGACTCTTATCTACTACTCCCTCCCATCAAATCCAAAGGTTACCGTTGCTTTTTGGCACTATTCACGGTTGTGGAGAATCTTGGCTATTATTCTAATATATAAGAGAAAATATAGTCATGTGAGATCTTGTTTGATTTATCGTCATGAATTATACATGAATATCAAATTTTTATAATTTTTAATATTGTTTAATAAAAGATATTCACGTTGCAAAACGTGCTTTGACATGTGTGATAAAGCAACTATAACATTTGGATTGGACGAGACCTGAGAGGGAGTAATATAAATTTTACTTGACCCATCACAAATTTCTCGACGGTCACAAATAACAAATACTGTAAGAATTTGTGTTCCATGACATAATTGAATGACTTTACAACTACAACAAGGCACAAAAAAGTAGAAAGTAGGAAGCTAGTGTATGTCATCGTGTGACTGTACTAAATGAACGAACAATGACGCAATTTAACAGACAGTAATTACATATTTTCACTTTCTGATTCCAGCTACAGATGTTTACCCAATAAGGTAATAAAAAAGGTAAAAAGCCGGCTACAAATCCTCGAGTAATTTCTGTCTGATACCTTTACCAAAATCACCGTCACTCACAAACCTCCTTCTTTACCGCCTTCGTCATCTCCATAATCCAGGAGAGAGAATCTTCCGTCACTTCGCCGACTTTCCGATCTACTTTCCGGCGACGTCGGCGGCAACGACGACGGCGACGTCTCTTTCATTACATTCCTATAATTAACCTAATTTAATCTCTGATCTCTTATATACGTTACGTTATGTTTTGATCTGTTTATTTATTTAATCAATTAACTTAGTTAATCGGAGATTTAACTGAGTTTCCGATATTAGTAAAACCGAAACCGAAACCGAAACCGAAAAGAATCCTCCTTTAACAAGGTAAGCTCTCTCTTTTTCATCATTTTCAGCTATTACATTTGATTGTTACGATTTCAGTGCTGCGTATTTTGTGAAATTTAATAAATGCAGGTGTTGAAGATGAGTAATAGTAGTAGTATTTGTAGTTAAATGAATGCATTATGGAAATTGGATTGCTGATTTACTACTCCATATATATAGGATTTGGAGTAGCCTTGTAACGTAGCTTTGACTTTGTTTTTAAGCTAAAGATAGTTCCTTTTTAGGTAAATTTTGTGGCAATTTTAGTCATGATTGGCTTTAATCAACTTAGCTTATTTAGATTGCATTCGATTTAGTGTTAACTCGCTTCGCGTCTGCTGCGATTTTACATAGGTGATACTTGTGATTTACTTGGATAGGTAATGGGTTGGATCATTTGGCGGGTTATTAAGTTGCTCATATTGAGAATTAGGAGGTTTTAGTAGTTAATGAATTTTTTTGGGGACAATTGGTTTGTTGCTGATCGATTTTTTGAAAGTAGGCATCTTTTTAGCTTGTTTGTGCTGAGGCATGCATAGTGTGTGGATATGACTGTATGAGCGGATGCAATTTGAGTGCATATGTTCATGAATGTGTTCAACGGAATGTATATTAATTAAAACTGAGAGACTCAAGGCACAGCTATTGCCATGCAATTTTACGTTAGTCAAGTTTTAGAGAGTAGACCATGTTCTGCCAGTAAATCTAAAAACTGGATGCGTTGATTGGTTATCTTCAATGGAATGAGCTTTTGTCGTGTAGCTGTGCTATGTTCTATCACATTTGTCTATTTTGATTTCTTTCTGCTAATGGAAATGGTTAATAAAGGTGGCTGATCCGATGTGTTGTTTTGGAAGGGAGGGATGCAAGTTTGTGTAAGTTGTCTCTTGGAAGTAGGTTATGCTTCGTCATCTCAGATGGTTAATTGATTTTACTCAGAGAAACTTAACTGTCAAGAGATTGGCCAATGCGGAGCTTAGACCGTTTAGGCCGGCTATGTTGGATACATACCATGAGATTGCTGTTTACATTCACCGGTTTCACAATCTTGATCTTTTCCAACAAGGGTAATATTTGCCGTAACTCAGCGTAATCCTATTAATTTATTTGGTCATTATATTTAGATATCGATTCCATGAGAGTAATTATGTGATGATAGTAATATGAGTAAATTCTGTGGTGTAGATGGTACCAAATTAAGATTACTATGAAATGGGAGGATGGAGACAACACCGTTGTTGGAATTCCATCAAAAGTTGTACAATATGAAGGTATTTCTCCTTTATAAGATGATTTTGAATGATTTTTCGTTAAATGCTAAATACAGCTTGTAATTATGGTATCTGTGTTGCTTGCAGCTCCAAATACAGGTTCTTCTGATAGTTATGGAGTCTGGAGGATTGATGATGCAGATAATAGTTTTGCAACTCAACCCTTTAAGATTAGATATGCTAGACAGGATGTTCCGCTGTCTGTCATGATTGCTTTTAACGTATCCCTTTCCAATCGTGAGGTACCCTGAGATGTGCAGTATGAGTTGTGAATTTTTTTGTAGTTTTTTTTTGTTTGGTGATTTTTGCTTAATAGATGTCTAATAAGTTGATAGGCTAAATATCTTGAGGTAGAGATCACTGAGTATTTATCAAATGAATGGGATCATATTTTCTTCGAGACCTGTAGTTGTGATATTTTGAAAATGATTGAATTGATGCCCGGTTTATTCGGGAGCCGGGAGGACCCAATAAGGCATACATGATTGAACATATTACTCTCTCCCTATGTTACTTCGACACTTCATATGACCCCGTGTACCTATATCCGACACTTGACACTTGGGCATTGGTATGGCACTCCGACCCTTCATTTTCGACCAAAAGCTTGACAATTTTTCTTAAAATAGCCAAGTCCGACACTTGGGTACGTATTCGTGTCCGAACCTTCGAACCGAGTCTGAGCAACATAGCTCCCATCCGTCCCTTTCATTTGTGTACCTATTATCTTTTTGGGTGTCTCGTTCATTTGTTTACCTTTCTATATTGGGAATGATTTGATGAGTAATTTGATCACCAATATGTCTCATTGTTCACTTGTCATCCAATATGAATAACCACAAATGGTCCCCTCCCCTTTCCTTTGTCTTTGTGCCAAAAAGAAAGGTAAACAAATGACCGGGACGGAGGGAGTACTATCTTGTACTTGGTCCCTCAGTCTCCAACTGTGTCAATCCTCTTGCCTGTCCAAAAGCGAGCACTTTATGCTGTTATGTTTATTTCCTTCTACATTAGAGTTGCATAAGATTCTTGGAAGATGTGATTCAGGATGCTAAACTTTTATCCATTTCTGTTCAGTATGCTGCAAAACTGTATCAACCCCATATCAGAAAATGTGTAATCTAAAGTTAGGAGTATTGGGACCTGAAAAATGGTATGCCTAGAATTCTCTGGTTCATGTATATATCTGACATACATGCAAAATGGTTGGAAGATATTTTGGCTAGCTATTGATCTTTGTTCATGACTGGCTGTTCTCCTGCATATCTCATTTTTAAGGTGTTGGTGATGGTGTTTTTCAAGATCCAGAAATTCTTGTATACTTGTATTGATCTGTTCATTGTAATGAGTTTTGGTTTGTGCAGGTCCCCTCCAAGTCTGGCGTTATTATCAAATTTGAGCTCTTGTATGCTTCTTTCTTAGAGAAAGGGTCAGTTGGCAGTAATTATTTTCTTTGCCTACGTGTGCTTATAAAAGTTGAAACTGGCCTGTGTTTGTGCCTTTCGAATTTTGATCAATAAGTTGTGGTATGTCATGACCAGATCTGAGCTGCAAGAGTCACTGAGTACCCTTCCTGCTGCTTCCCATGAATTCCGTGTTCCACCGAGAGCTCTTCTGGGACTACATGCTTACTGTCCTATACTTTTTGATGCCTTCCATTCGGTGCTTGTAGATACCAGTATCCATATTAGCTTACTGAAGTCAGTTGCACATAATATCACAAAGAAGGCACCCAGGTTTGTCACTGTTTTCAAACCTCAATTACTTATGCCTACTACTGGTAAAATGTCGTGTCTGACAGACGGTGTGATTTTTTTCAGCATGTCTTTCAATGTTGAAAGGGTTGATACTAAATTTGTCGGCAAATCAAAGAAAGTAAGCTTTCTTCTTTCATTTGTTCAGATTCAACCCCCGGAGTTAAATATTATTATAACTTTCTGAATGTACAACAACTACCCCACATTTTATTTTATACCATGTCAGATCATTTCACCTAATTTCATGCTGTTTGGTTTTGTTGTTTTTCTAAATTATATAGTGATTGTTTTTTTACTTCCTTTTGGTGTAGCATCATCTTATCTAAAAATACCCTTTGGTGCATGATGAATGCTTCATTGTCCCACTCATTAGTTAAAATGCGAGGTCTAGGATTTGTAGTATACTATCCTATTTCAAATCATTGAGAGTTGTTTGTGGGGTATTCAAGCTGATCTTGTTTATTTACTTGCTTTTGATTTCTTTTATCGCTCAATTTTTTTTTTTTTATATTTGCTGTGTGATCTACTCAATATGGCTTTGCCGTAGATCAGTTGCGTGTTTTCTTCGTTGCTTCTGTTTCCTGACAGACTGGTAGATATGGCTTCCTGATAACCTTTTACATTCTATTGGTTAGAGATCAGATAAAGTGGAAAAGGAGGTCTCACTTGTCAAAGCATTATTAACGGCGCGTGACACTCTCTTGGAAGAGGCACAGAATCTCAGTAGAGCAATTGATCAAAGTATTGACCTCAATAATTTCATTTCTCAGCTAGATGACTCAAAAATGTTTGGCTCTCTAATTCCAGCGGATGTGTCTTCAACTGAAACTGATAATCAAAGACCAGAATCAGCTGAATTCCGAAGTAGCGACGAGGTCTTTTTTCTAACAATCTAATTCTAAGATCCTAAAAACTTTGGCAGCCATTAGAGAAAACAATATTTTTTCTTTTGCAATGACTTCGTTTGAGCAGATCGTACTTTCTATGTCGAGAGACTTTCCGTAAAATCTCGCCTGTCTTAATCTTTTTGTTTTAGCCTTAAAATGTGGCAATCTATTATCTGCTGTAGTGGATCGAAGTATCTATTTTCGCTTTAATATTCTAGTGTTTCATAATGTTGAACAGAAGGCAAAAATATTTCTGGACTTCCGGAGTAATGGGGTGCTCCTGTCTTTATCTAAGGACTGTTTACTTTGGTCTGCTCATATAATTGGGAATCAAATTCACACATTATGGAATGTGTTTCTGAACTTCCACAGGTTAGTTCTGCTGTCTTTACCTATGAGTCAAAACGTTTCCATTAGAGCTTGACAAATGTCAGTATAGATGGTTTCCTTCGCATTTAGGATTATCGTCTGCAAGAAGGTTTTTTCTTTTTTTCCTGCCTGAAGTTTTTCCTTGGAACTATGAGGTTGTGAAGGAGACTGACCTAATTTTCTTTCTTTCTTTCTCGCAATTGAAATGAGCATGATTCTTGTTTTTGTCCCTAACGAGTAACAATTATAGAAAAGGTGCCCTACTTCTCTGCTTCCAAGACATTATATAGACAAGAGTCGCAGGACCAGTGAAAGGTCAGGGACTATAGAGTAAGGTGATCATAACCCTATTTAGAGGAATTTTCATTTCAATCACAAAGGCTATGATATTACAACTTCTTTTATGTGATCACTAATCTAGCGAAGAGACTGGTAATCCAATTAAGGCGGCAGCAAAAGCTGTACTAGTCCTATACTGATACATATACAATTAGACTTATTAGGTGTTAGGTACATAATTCAGGAAAAATGCAGTTTTGCCTTCACCTCAGGGTTTTCCTGGTATGATCAGACATCACTAGCTGTGTAAGAGAAATGCCAAATCTCTTAGAAACCTAGTTCTTAGATATGCCTAGCTGGCTAGCTGTGAGACTGTGTTAAAGGTGTTTCTGGAAGAATGAGTGTCTCAACCTTTGGACATTGGACTGCTGTGCATTCTCAAGTTAGTGGTGTCACGTGACTCACGTCAGACACCAAACTTTTCTGAAAGAAATTTCAAAACCTTTTCCTGTGCAGGATTTCAGATTTTTGCATACTTGCATGCGTTGACCATTTACTATGGTTAGTATGGTACTGGTTGTCTAGCTGAAGGTGTAGGACTGTAGGTTGGTAGATTCACCCAACTTTTGTCATCTGATGCCTTAACTTTGTATACCTGAATTCACCAATGCGTCTTTTTAATTGTTCCATCTACGTGATGTAAACCTGATAAATGCATTTTGAAGCAAATGTGTTCTCTTGAAATATCGGTTTTTCCTTCTAGACTAGATTAAAAACTATTGCGTGATTGTGGTTGTTGTATATCTTGTAAGATGCTCTGTGCTTTAAAAGCAAATGTCTAGCTCACTTGTGTTGCATATACAATTCAGGGCTAACAAATCTAAGATTACGGAATATTTGCGGGAGTCCTGGGCAAACGATCGAAAAACGGAGTGGTCCATATGGATGGTACATTCTAAAGTTGAGATGCCCCATCATTACATCAGCAGCAGAGGTGATGAGACTTTGCACCATGGTGGGCTACGTGGGAAAGTTTCAGTATTAAGAAAGCTGATTGATGATGTAATTAGCTCTGAATCACATTACATGCCATGTTTGTATTGCACACTTTTCAATTCTACTGCTATCAGTGTTGTAGAATGTTCTTTAGTAAACATTTAACACCATCTCATTGTAACTTTTCAGCCCTCTCAAGCTGCAGCGACGCGTGCTGAGCAACATCGTCGAAGTATTGCTCAAATGAGCGTGGGTGCTTCTATTACTCCCAAAAAATACCTTCGAAACGTATGTACTTGATTGCTGCTTGTAAACTGAGATTATGCTTTACATTGGATTGCAGATCAACGGTCGTTCAATTCAAGACTTGCAGATGTTTGGAGATCCTTCGATTGTTCCTGTTGTAATTGTAGAACGCATTATCAATGCTCCAAGACGTACCTCCAGTGATGTATCATACTTTGGTCACCCCAATCAGAAATCTAGCTTGCTCACAGAACTTAAAACTACTAGTAAGGTGTCTGGTGCTGACCAGCAAGTAAATGGCCGTGTTTTGAAGATCGTTGTCTTTGTGCATGGTTTTCAGGTATGTTCTTAGGATTAGGACTGAATTAATCTAATTCTTTTATCTTTTGGTTTGGAGGGGAAAGCGTGGAAGGTTCTTTAAGTTGCCAGGTTTTCAGTTAATTTTAATTTGTTTATTTACACAGCCTATAATCTCTAAAAGTCTAAATTTGTACTAAAGGTTTACACTATAAAGTTCCAGTACCTGTTACCCTTATATCCATTGTAAGGATCTACATTTTAAGCAAGGGTAATCTGAAATTTACCATCCGAAGGAAAAGTGCTGGTCAAATTCTGAGTAATGTCGAAAATTAACTTCTTTTTACTCAGTAAAACATACATCTATTAACTGAGTGCATCCTGCTTTTAGTGCAGCACTTTTGCCTTTGTGCTAGTCTGCTAGATAAATACAATGACCGGAGATTTATCTTCTTGTTATCTTCTTGACTCTTCGCAGCCATAAACACAGTTGGAAAATAATGGATTGGGTTTTATAATCTATTGTTGTCAGTCCATTGCATTTTCACCTCACCTTGACGCAGACCATATGAGCAAGGAGCCCAGTCAGCAAATTCTTATTACTATAGTACTTGCGACTTAAAGTTAAATACTTCAGTTAGCATTGTTTAATGTTTAAAATTTTCTTCAGGTGTTTCTTTTTCATTGGCATTTATGATTCACATACTGACATACCTTTATAAAAGCACTATTTCTCACATGAGACAGTCTAATGATTGTCTTATTATGAGACTTCTGACAATATTGGTAGTTTTTTTATTCAACATTTTACCTTTCATCTTTTGTTAGTTTTTAGTGTGTTGCATGATTTGCCTCACATTATGTTAATGTGCGATGATTTTGAAGGAAACTCTCTCTTATGAAAGAATCCTAGTAAATTGTCGTGTTAGCTAGAAAGGTCATTTTGGATGGCTTGCAGTTGATTTTGTGTTGCTGGTAATAGATGTTTGGCTTATATTGCGAACTCACGGAATTTATATGCGGGCATGTGAGACCAACCCATTAACAATTTAATACGATGATTAAACAAGGAATATACAAGGATTTAGGATGGTGTCAAATGTGAGAATACAAGACTCGCAGTTGCAAACTATTTTTCCTTATTTTACTCAGTTAATGATCCATGCTGTGCAGGGCCATCATTTGGATCTGCGACTTGTTCGTAACCAATGGCTTCTAATAGATCCAAAGGTTGAGTTTCTTATGTCTGAAGCAAATGAAGATAAAACATCTGGTGACTTCAGAGAAATGGGAAACCGTCTAGCAAAGGAAGTCGTGTCATTCATTAAGAAGAAAATGGACAAATATTCGAGATCTGGAGGCTTGAGAACTATTAAGCTTAGTTTTGTTGGGCATTCCATAGGGAACGTAATTATAAGAACAGCATTGGCTGGTATGAACTTCGAGCTTGCGTTCATGAGTTGTTACTTATCATGCATAAGCCCACACCTAATTATTCGCTATTAGTTTTGCAGATAGTATTATGGAGCCATACCTCAGGTTCCTGTACACTTATGTCTCTGTATCTGGTCCGCATTTAGGGTATCTGTACAGTTCGAACTCTCTGTTTAACTCTGGATTATGGCTTCTGAAGAAGCTCAAGAGCACACAATGCATCCATCAGCTTACTTTTACGGATGATCCTGAGCTGCAAAACACCTTCTTCTTCAAGCTTTGTCAGGTACAAGTATGCTTTATGCTCATCTTTACAAGCTAAGTTTATCTCAAACATCTTTCCTTTTTGTGCTTACGTTTCCTTGCCTGTTCCAGCAAAAGACGTTGGAGAATTTCAGGAATATTATCCTGCTATCATCGCCCCAGGTATTACTTTTTCTTTTTGATGGAAACTGCTGACCTATATTTCATATTACGTGTTAGATGGTGTCTTTTCGTCTCAAGTTCTTGTGATTAGCATAAGTCTTGTTAGGATTACTTCACCAAAACTAGAATTCTGCTCAAGATGCATTGTTATGTATTATTCCACTGCCAATAACAAGTAATCTTTCAGGATGGTTATGTACCATATCATTCAGCGCGAATAGAATTATGCCCTGGATCATCAAGTGACTTTTCAAAAAGGGGAAGAGTATTCTTGGAGATGTTGAACAATTGCTTCGACCAAATACGGTCTCCTTGCATAGAGCATCGGGTATTCATGCGCTGTGATGTCAACTTCAACATGTCTTCTCATGGCAAGAACTTAAACACCTTCATAGGACGAGCCGCCCATATTGAGTTTCTTGAGACCGATATTTTTGCAAAACTCATTATGTGGTCATTTCCGGACTTGTTCCGATAATGTGGAAGGTCAGAATTCCCAGGTTTGCAGGTTGCTGTGGAATTGGTCGGAAAAAGGATGGCGTTAACTTTGAAAAATGTATCATTTTCTAGGTTAGCTAGCTTCTGTAACTTTGTTTCCATTGATCAGGTTTCATTTACGATTATAGGTAGCAGGTC
>JAOWBH010000048.1:435898-454301 GCA_028566215.1 Silene coronaria
ACTAATTTGCTATTGTTTGATATGTTTATGTGGGCTCATTTAAGCAACTAGCTTCATTAAGCTAGTTGCTTAAGCCAAACTATCAAAATTGGACCTCTCCAATGATGTAGCAATTAACTTGCAATTTTAGAAATTACAAACAAATTCCTAAACTACACCATTAGACTTGCTCTTAATGCTCATACAACATTTATTTGGACCTTGTCATTGTAAAATCGGGTCAAGTTCGTGTCCACTATTGGTGTGGAACACAATTGAGACACAAAATTGGAGGAGACAAAATTTTGTTACCCCTAATAATTTACATCCCAATTAATAAACTAACAGCAAGGAAAACTTGGGTGACAAACTGGGAAAATCCGCTTCGCGCCTCCCAACGTACTCGACAACTCCATAGAGCTGAGGATAACAAAACGTCCCGACGCTTGAGGATTGTCACAATTCGCCGTCGAATTTGCCGACGGATCTAATTTCCAACGTCAAATTAATTTTCTGAAGCTTTTATCATCGTTATATTTCCACCTTTACGATTTAGCACGTTCCGTGAATGGCAATTAGGTTTTGTTGCGACGATTTTTCTGCACTTCCGACTTTCAGGAAATCGATGAACAACTAAAATCAATGTGAGCACTCCTTCGTCTCGCACTCTACACCTTTTTGATCATTTTTTCTTTTTGTAATTTGTAGAGTGCGTAATTTTGCTACATTTGATGCGTGTTAGGTTATGTAATCAAATACATTTGATTTTGTATTTGTGACGTTGATCGTTTTGGCATTGTGTACGGTGTGCTGCGTTTTATTTGACACCGTCTTAAGATTAAGGCACGTCTTTTTCCATGCTACGGGTATCATTTAATGATAGCTATCACGACTAGTATGTACGGAGTAGTAAGATTAAGACGGTTTTAAGCAAAACTAGCTCTACTAGATGCATGACTATCTCAAATCAATGCAATGTATGTAACTTCCATGGTTAATTAAGATTACAAGAATTGTTGCAGGCAGCCTTGTTGAGTTGTTGTACCGCTTGCGACTGCTGTTTTCAAATGAAAGCTTATTTGCTTCAAAAGTAATTAAGGGAAAACATAACATATCTGTACTGATGTAGGATTGCCTAAACTCCATTTTTTAACTTCTCACTGTTTACTACGAGTTGTTAGTTGATACTAATGATTTACTGCAAGAAGATGTTTATTGAAATATTTGATTCCCTATTTTGTTACTCGCCGTGACTAAAACAATCTGAGAACAGTGAATTCTACAAAGTAATAATTAGCGAGAATTTGAGACTTTAGTTTTTCAAGTTATTTCCTTGTTGGATTTTTTTGAAGGTACTTTGGTGTTGTTGCTGTTGATCTATTGGTGGGTACGGATTTTCAAAATTAATTCTGTATACTGATGTTTTGTCTGTGTTAAGATAGGAGAAAAACAGTGCCTATGGGCCATGGCCGCGTATGAGGGGATTTAGTTTTAAATTTTGTCTTTTAAACTTGATTGGCTAACATGAGATGTGAGAAAGAGTGTGTATATGAGGTGTATCAACCGAAAATCAGAAACTCATACGGCGTATGACTTTACAGTTTCAAATTTGTCATTCAGAGAATAAACCTTATTTTGAGCGCATACTCATGATATCAAATTTCAATACCCATAGTCATCAAGGGTAAAGGATGTTTTTCGAGCGTTGCTGTACCATAAGTCCATAACAGAGTGGCACGGACAATGAGGTGATGGTTGTTTATTGGCAAATGAGTAGTATTGGTTTTGTAGGTGATATATTGGGCTAAGATTGGTCGTACATGTCAAAATCATCTGTACAAGTCAAATATCCGCTACAACAACCAATTATTGACAAAAACCGTCATGTACCATGGCCATACGAGTACATCCAAGTGTTTTTGTAATGAGCTCTAGGCAGTTTTCCATTTTTTCATTGAACTGGCTGTGTTTATTGCTATTACTCAATGCGATAAGCTATTGTTCTATTATTAAATTCATGCTTCTCTATTTTTAGAAATGGTTATTAAAGTTGGTTGGTTTTGGAAGAGAGGATACAAGTGAGTGTAAATGGTCTCTTAGTTATGATTGTCATCTCAAATGGTTAATTGGTTATTTGATTGTACTCAGAGAAACTTAACCCTCAGGAGATTGGCCAATGCGGAGCTTAGAATATTTAAACCGGCTATGTTGGATACATACCATGAGATTGCTGTTTACATTCACAGATTTCACAATCTTGATCTTTTCCAGCAAGGGTAAGCTTCTTCTTGTTCTGTACTTTCTTGCCTGGTATTTTAATTTGTATATTGGTTTTGTTGAAAACAATATGCACAGGTAGTAATTTGAGCATAGCCGACCCCAAATCATGTTGGGACCAAGTTTTTTGATATGCATTTCTATGGCTTAGGTGGTACCAAATTAAAATTACTATGAATTGGGAAGACGGAGACGACTTCATTGTTGGGATCCCATCAAAAGTCGTACAATATGAAGGTAATCTTCTCAGTGTGGCGTTTTACTGTTTTCTTTCTGTCACTGTTAATATGCAGTTGATAAGTGATCATTATGGAACTCTGTGGTGCAGCTCCTAATTCAGGTTCTTCTGATGGCTACGGAGTTTGGAGGATTAACGACGTAGAAAACAGTTTTGCAACTCAACCCTTTAAGATCAGATATGCAAGGCAGGATGTTCCATTATCTGTCATAATTGCTTTTAACGTATCCCTTTCCAACCAGGAGGTACCTTGATATTTAAGATAGATTTGTACATGTTTTTTTAGTGTTCTGTTTGCCGTTTGGTTAATACCCAATAAGTCGGTTGGCTAAAGCTCTTAGTGTATAGATGACCCCTTACCAAATAAAATGCAACTGTATATTCTTCTATGACTTTGAAATAATTGGCTGCGTTTTGATATTGACTGAAGTATAGATCCAGCTTATGGTTATTGGGAAGTGGGGGGTCGTCCAATGTGTCCCATTTTATTAAACATACAAAGTTGTGTTTAGGCTGCCTCCTACGGTTTAATAATCTTATATAGGAATCTATGAAGTGTGTGGCAGTACCACGGCTTGTCCAAGAGTTAGTATGCTGGTCACTTTTGTTTGCAAATATAAAATGATAATATAAGCATAGTTTCAAAGTTCCTCTTCCACATGGACAATGGCTTGGTCTCTGGGGGATATCATTCGAATGGTGCTGCAAAAAAGTAGTAGTCCCTTTTCAGAAAATTGCATGATCTAAAGGTAGATGGTATGAGAATTTGAAAATGATAAAACTGCAAAAATGTAATTTTGTGATGATTTTCTAGTCTCTATTCACTCTAGATAGCTTTGATTCATGGAGGCCACAAGATGATTAGAATACATATAGACTATATTTTTATCTTAAGGTATACTGTATTTTGGGCCCCTGTATAGGTGTTTTTCATAAGATTCAGAAATTATTGCATTGTTAAAGTTGCTTCTAGTTATGTCTTTTTTTCATTTGTGCAGGTTCCCTCCACGTCTGGTGTTATCATCAAATTTGAACTCCTGTATGCTTCCTTATCAGAGCAAGGGTCAGTTGGCAGAAATTCTTTTCTCTACATATATGTGCTTACAATTCTCTACATATATGTGCTTACAGTTACATAATATTCTATGGGGCTCGCTTATGCGTTGTGCACTTATACCTTCCAAATTCTAGATGATTAATGTGTCACATGTCATGAGCAGGCCTGGGTTGCAAGCTTCCTTAAGCACTTCTCCTCCTGCTGCTATTCACGAATTCCGTGTACCACCAAAAGCTCTTCTGGGAATACATTCTTATTGCCCTATACTTTTTGATGCTTTCCATTATGTGCTCATAGATACAAGTATACATATTAGCATCCTGAAGTCAGTTGAACAAAATATCACAAAGAAGGTACCCAGGTCTGTTTCTATTTTCAAGTGTTTCCATCTTTTCTCCGACAGTCAGCTGCGCCTGGCTCTAAATGGTGGATTGATTTTCTGAATCATCTCTCGCAGAGGTGAAGACGTCGAGGGTAGATTTGTTGGCAAATCTAATAAGGTATGTTTTCTTCTTTATTTCTCCACTCATAATCTAAGTATCTAACGGTAAATTCTATTATGCCACGTTCTTTGGTGGTCTAATTCTTCTCTTTTCTTTCCCCCTTAAAGGAGGCACATATTGGGTGTTTCCTGTTAGTTTCTTAGGGGTGAGCTCATCTTATTGAAAAGTTATTTTGATGCGTGACAAATGCTTCTTCGCCACCCTTTAGTTTATTACGAGGTCTACAGATTGGCAATAAATGCTCTTGTTCCGCACGATTTAGAACCTAGAACTGTTTGTGGGTATACTGATCTTGTTTAATACCTGCTTATGATGGATTTGGCTTATTTTATTGAGCAATCGTCGTGTGATCTGCTTAATGTTGGCTCTGTTAAAAATTCTGGTAATGTGCATCTTCTGGATTCCATATGGTATTTATATTGCTTGATTTGGCTTTGTAACTACGGTTTTAATTCTACTGGTTAGGGTTCAGATAAAGTGGAAAAAGAGGTTTTGCTTGTTAAAGCATTGTTAGCGGCGCGGGACATTCTCTTGGAAGAGGCACAAATGCTCAGTAGAGCAATAAATCAAAGTATTGACCTCACTAATTTCATTTCCCAGCTGGATGACTCCAAGTTGTTTGGTTCCCTATTTCCAGCCAATGTATCTTCAACCATAAGTAAAGGTCAAAGACCAAAATTGACTGAATCCCATAATACTAATGAGGTTCTCCTTCTACCTATCCAATCCTATGTCCCAAATAATTCTTGGAATCTTGGAATCAATAACAAAATGATATTTGTTTTTCCTTAATGACTGGAATTCCTTTGAAATTTCTGACTAAATCTTATAAATGGCAATGTTTTTGACTGAATCTTATAATGGAAATCTATTATTGTGAATTTATTTAAAGTGTTGGTCCTGCACCTAGTCAATTGAGAAATTAGGATTCATTATGCTTACTGAATAGTTTTTGCACCAAGTTTGTAAGTGTAAGTGATTTTACAATGTTAAACAGAAGGCAAAAATATTTCTGGACTTTCGGAGTAATGGCGTGCTGATGTCCTTATCTAAGGACAATTTACTTTGGTCTGCACACATAATTGGGGATCAAATTCATTTTCTTTGGAATGTGTTTCTGAAGTTTCACAGGTTTGTTCCGTTATCTTTGTTTAAAAGATATGGCTCTACTTTTGTTTCCTTCAGAATTTAGACAAATGTTCTAAACAGCATCTCTTTGTTAATAATGAAAGGCTTCCTTTTTCTTTCACATTCCCTATCTTTTGTCATGATGGCTTTGTTAACTTGGCAACCAAGATTTGTTGTCTGAGAGAAAAGTTTGCTTTGGTGTGATATATTTCCTTTTAGTTGTGAAGTATAGTTTGCAAATTCCTCCTTTTGTTCTAATTATGTCTTACCCAGCACTTAACGAGAGCATGTCTTTGCTCTATTTCCTTGCAAATTTGAAAGTTTGGTGCCTGTCCTCCGCTTCTAAGTAATATATACTTCCTAGGTCCCATTGGATTGTTACGTGTTTCCTTATTTTTGGCGAGTTCTAGGCATGTAGAGGAACAAATTTACCCCTCGCTACCCTGAGACAAGTCCATGTGCTACATGGACTCTACATTAACACCCAGTAACATACCTTGTCCCCACTGGTTCTCCCTTCACTTGAAAAACTAATCTTATGTGACGGTGGTAAAATAAACAAAATTGAAATGGAGAAAATTTCTCACAAGTCATAACCATATTTTCTAAATATATAAGCATCATTTTCTGTTAGGAGGAATATGACATTTACAACCTCTTTTAGTTGATCAATATTTAGGGTCCTACTAATCTAATTGAAGATGGAGAGGGCACCAAAAGCTCCGTGATATGCAAATACATGTAGACTTAGCCAGACTTGGGTGTAAACTGTAAAGTACAAAAATAAAATAAAATAGAAAGAATGAAGTAAACTTTTGCGCTATGCCTTACTGGTAGGATGAGCCATCACTGACTCTGTAATGAAGATGCCAAAGTGCCGAACCATATAAAAATCTAATTCCTCTGTGTTAGCTTGCTAGGAAGTTATGGTGTCAGGTCAGACACCCTAACTGTGAAAGATAATTAAAACTTTTTTGGGGGAGGATTTTCAGGTTATTGTATGCCTTATTACCTTGTACGGTGCATAAGTGCTCGGTGCTCCTTTGTATACTTGAGTGATTGAGTTCATCAAGGGTACTTTGTAAGTGCAAATGATTCATGTAGCAGGCCAACACTATATATCAAATGAGAAAGATAATATATAGAACTGTTAAATACATTTTAAAGCAGACTGTTCTCGTGAACTATGGCTTTTGCTTCTAAATTAAATTGAAGACACCTCGAGTATTATGCAACTGTGCTAGCTGTATTTCTTGTAAGATACACTACATTTTTTATTTTAAATTTTTATTGTTTCCCGCACTAATTTTTACTAATTGATTCCAGGGCTAATAAAACCAAAATTACCGAGTATTTGCGGGAGTCATGGGCCAAAGATAGAAAAACAGAATGGTCGATATGGATGGTGCATTCTAAAGTTGAGATGCCTCACCATTACATCAGTAGCAAAGGTGATGAGATTTTGCACCATGGTGGGCTGCGGGGGAAAACTTCAGTATTAAGGAAGATCATTAATGATGTAACTCAGAACCCAGATGAGCGTTTACAATTTTTGAATTCTCTCATTAAATGAAATGTTTCTTTTCTTCATTACATTATCCAGCCTCTGTTTCTAACTGTGCTGTATAGTTTTCTATGTAGTAGATAACGCCATTTCATTGTTCTTTGCAGCCCCCTCAAGCTGCAGCTGCCCGTGCTGAGCAACATCGTCGAAGTATTGCGCAAATGATGGTGAGGCATTTACTGCCTCTGTAAAAGTCCTTTTCTTAAACAAAAAAAAAAGTACAAGGCTGCAATGATAGAAACAAGCTGGAATTAATAATTTACATTGGATTTCAGATCAATAGTCGTGCAATTCAAGACTTACAGATGTTTGGCGATCCTTTGCATGTTCCTGTTCTCATTGTAGAGCGGGTTATTAATGCACCAAGGCGTTCGTACAGTGGCAATTCATACTTTTGTCATGCTGATCAGAAGGCCCCATCTAACATCATCACCGAATTCAGAACAACTAGCAAGATGTCTGGTGCTGACCAGCAAGCCCGTATTTTGAAGATTGTTGTCTTTGTGCATGGGTTTCAGGTATGTTCTTAGAACTGACTGAATCAGCTTTCCTTTTGGTCTTCTCTTTTGGGTGGAAGGATTGCAGTTGATTTTGTATGGCTGGTAGTAGATGTTTGGTATTAATTTTGCAAACTCTATGCTCTTCATGTTTCCACTAATTGTTAGTACAAACAAATTCAGTGTTCTTTCTTCATACGATTGATTCATGGATGTGCAGGGACATCATTTGGATCTCCGACTTGTTCGTAACCAGTGGCTTTTAATAGATCCAAAGGTTGAGTTTCTGATGTCTGAAGCAAACGAGGATAAAACATTTGGTGACTTCAGAGAAATGGGAAACCGGCTAGCAAAGGAAGTTGTGTCGTTCGTTAAGAAGAAAATGGAGAAATTTTTGAGATCTGGAGGCTTGAGGACTATTAAGCTTAGTTTTGTTGGGCATTCAATTGGAAACGTGATTATAAGAACATCATTGGCTGGTATAAACTTCTATTTTTGAGTTCATGAGTTTTCATCTTCTGACGCATAGTCGCATACTGTAAAATCCTAATGATCAGTTTTAGTTTTTCAGATAGCATTATGGAGCCATACCTCAGATTCCTGCACACCTATGTCTCTGTATCTGGTCCTCATTTAGGATATCTTTACAGTTCGAACCCTCTGTTTAATTCTGGGCTATGGCTTTTGAGGAAACTCAAAAGCACACAATGCATTAATCAGCTTACTTTAACTGATGAGTCGGAACTCCGAAACACCTTCATATTCAAGCTTTGTCAGGTATAGTTTCTCTTCATCTTTACAAGATAGGGGTGTCCAAAAGAAAGTCTGAAAATAAATATGTGGACATTTGCTCTCGAAAGGAGTAAGATGGCTATTAAAAAGAAACTTTTTTGGCCTTGCTTAGTTTTCATTGTCTGCCATTTTGCGTCATTGTTAATCATTTGATGACTGAAGTTTACCTTACAGATTAGTTTGAATAGCCCAGTCTTCGTGTTTAGCTAAAAAACAGTTTCCTGTTTAATTTGACGGGTTTTCCTCTCCTGTTCCAGCAAAAGACACTGGAGAATTTCAGGAATATTATTCTGTTGTCTTCGCCCCAGGTGTGACTCTTATTTCTCTGATTTAATATTTGTTGGAAGGTGGTGTCTTATCACTCTTTGCATGTCTTGTTTGCGCATTAGGCTGCAAGTCTGAGTTTTTTTGGGACTGGGTTCTTCTCATTCTTTCAGTCCTCATTTACAACTTGCATAATCCAGCGTTATACAAATCTTGTGTGTGTTAAACTGCATAGTTGCCTACTTCATCGAACATCAAATACCGGTACATAATAAAAATACGCAATAATATCAATTCCATTGATTCAATCAAGCGCCGTGGTACAATTATGTGATATGGATACACGTTACGTGCAAGTCATTCTGCGAATGTTTTGTCTGAGCAAATTTGTAAACCCTGGTAACTTTGGGCCATCATCTTACGAACCCTATGAAGTGGATGATTTGATCAAAGATGTTTGAACCTTTCTTCTGTGGTGGAATGGCATACACAATGAACATATTTAATTGAGTTGATTAGTGTACGTGACTTATGCGCATGTAGGTAAAGTGTTCCATACTGTTTGTGCTTCTTACACCGTGTAGTAGTTATTGGTCGATGCAAATTTTGTAGCAAGAAGGGTTATGTGCTTTGTCAAGGCTCACCAACTGAGTGGAGGAAGGTAGTTAAATTGGTAGATGGGAGTATTTTTCAGCATACAATAAGGTTCCTTGAGGCATTGGACGGAAACTCTCGTATGATTTGCCTTGATAGTCAGAACTTTATTCTCTCTTAAAAGTATACATAAACCTTCTCATGGATAGTTATATTGTACCGACTACGTTCTTAAGATGGTGTGTGGATGTAAATCTCCAAACCAAACATCCCCCAGCCTTTTATTAAGTTTGACTACGTCTGCAATTTTGTTTCATTTTGCATTGTCTTTGAGTATGTAGCCTAATATGTTGTGAAAATTCAGCATTTATAATATGCTACTCAATATTGGGTTTAAAATATATGTTTTTAGTCGCCAAAAAAGCAAAATGTGTTTGTCTTAATTTTTTAAGCATCCTTCGATTCCTTCTGATGTATTAGTCTCATAACTAGCAGTCTTTCCAGGACTGTAATGTACCATGTCATTGCCATTAACTAGCAGTCTTGTCAGGATGGTTATGTACCCTATCATTCAGCAAGAATTGAATCGTGTCCTGGATCGTCAACCGACTTCTCAAAAAAGGGGGAGATATTCTTGGAGATGTTGAACAATTGCTTAGACCAGATAAGGTCTCCGTCTATAGATCACCGGGTTTTCATGCGTTGTGATGTAAATTTTAACATGTCTTCTCATGGCAAGAATTTGGACACATTCATAGGGCGAGCTGCCCATATTGAGTTTCTGGAGACTGATATTTTTGCCAAACTCATAATGTGGTCATTTCCAGAATTTTTCCAGTAATAATTTTGAAAGAGTTTCTCGCAGAAGATTAGTATTCCATGTTGTCAGGCTGCTGCTGAGTTAATTTGAGACGGAGGAATGTTCCCCTTGAGCAGGAGAATACATCCGAACACATGCATCAAGTTTCAGGTTAGCTAGTTTCCGAATCTATTTTTTCTTTCTTTCAGTTAATCAGATTTGCATTTAGGTTTATAGACAGGATATTCTTTTAAATAGAACGTACAGGATTGAACACTGTACAGGATTGAACACTGTACAGTTGACGAATCCACATAGATAATCAAGATGGTTTCAGAGTGTATTTCATTCTATTTCTAGTCAGTTGTGTATCTGGAAACAAGGCACTTTTTGTTCTCCTTTGTATCATTCAGTCATTGCACGGTGCAATCGCTGGTTACTGGAGATAACATAAAAACTGATCGGACGATATGTGAGGAATAGACTTGATTTTTGCATCAAATAATTTTATTTCATCTGATCTCTCACATTATACATGCACCGAAACCCGGGCGTCATGGATTTAATGTCTATCACCCCCATGTTTGACACCCCACATTACCTCCTCCACATGAAGGTCTTACCGAATGAAAAATTTAGCTAAATTGATAGTTTTAGAAAGAGTTAGATCTGGTGAAAACTTTTCTTAATGCTCTGACGCTAAAGGACTTAGCCTTGGTTAGAATGGCATTACTACCTCTGCTACTATTTTTGACGAAACTAAGGTAGTCTTCTTCTGTTTTCTCTAGCTTTAAGTTGTCTTCAGGATTCCAAAACCGAGCATCCTTTCTCTTGTTCTTGATGGTTGAAAGCACGTCATACTTGTTGCATATCCCCCACACTGTTACCTTCTGTTGTGCGTAATCCACATTTACTGAGTATATCCCTGTTATATCATGGACCATATATAGTTAGTCTCACATCAAAATGTTATCAATAATTTCAAATAAAATTTTTGGAAAAGACTTATAGAAGACAAGTTGGGCGGGAACTTGAGAAATCACACGGTGAAAACACGGGAAAACCGTAAAGGTCATTACTCAAGTAGTATCTTCAGGACAGGAATTGAACTTACAATCCTGATAGTTCAGGTAGTTAAGGTAAAATACCTCTTAGATTACTCAAGGCCTTCTTCACTTTCCTCTCACATCCATAAGAATACAAAGGAACCTTCAACTCCACATACTGAGGCTCCACAGTCTTGCAAGCCGGGACAATTTGTAGATCTGCCATTATACAATCTTATAGCTACAATTGGAAGATAATTAAGGTGTTTTATGTAGGATTATCGATTGTCGAGTTGTTACCCTGGATACAAGTTGTCAAGGTTGACGATGCTATATATAGAGAGATAGGATTAAAGCAATGTATGACGTTTACGTAATCTAATCTAATCCTAATTATAAAAAGTTGGAAGCTTAAATTAAAGTCTGTTATACTTTGTTATGTAATGTCATCATGTCTTTAACTAGCTTTTCTTAAGGTTGTTGTCTGTGTTTTACAAGGAGCTTTAGGCGGAAAGATGACTTTATGATAGATCCCATGCTATGATTAGTGGTGGTATTGCATGAATTCTGAGTCAGATGTGTTGTTTTTATGCCAAAAAATTACATACCTAAGCCTTCTTTTGTTGCATGGCATTTGATTAAACTTTTAGAGGCTTAGCTCGGCTACCATGCACATGGGTTACTTTACCTTTAGCTTGGGTCAGATTGTTTTGTTTTAACCAGACTAGATTAGTTTTTCATTCGAGGAATCTGGTATTTTCTGTGTTCCATTTGCTTACACGGTTTTTAAAATATGCGAGGAAAATTTTGAGTATTTTTTTGCAACAAAACTAATCGCAGCAGTTTGCTACTCCCTCCATTCAAATGAATTCCATACGTTTTTTGAATATGTGTGAGGTATATTTTAGTCAAATGTATAACATTCATTTGAATGGAGGGAGTATTTATCAGCTAAAAATTATGCTGAAATAGGAACAAACTGAATAGCAGGAGTCTGATAGTTGATTAAGAAAAGAGTGATGAACTAAATTTGGTACATATTACGGAGTATTTTTTTGGATGTGAAGGTGTTACAAGGGGAAGTTTTGATGCCGATGAGACTTGAACTCGAAGCCCTGAGACCAACTTTATTCTCATACATAGTATGGGTCTCAACTCTCAACACAAAACCCAAGCAAGTATTGGATGTAGTTTAGGGATAAAGTATTTTTACTATGGCTAAGGTCTGAGACGGGGTCTTGGGTTTCCAAGATCCATCTTAAGACCTCTAAACAAGTACAAGTAATTTGTAAGGAAAGCCACGTAATTTTGTATAGTGTTTTTAAAAGTTTGAGGAATAAAGTGGAAACATATCCGAGGTGAGATTTCGGATAAAACTAAGTTTTACTGTTGTTAAGACTCGTTCTGGTTAGTTGACTTGTATTTAGGTGTATAGAAGCTAAGCTAGATGACATGTATGAAACCATAATTGTAAGGGTATAATTATGGTTTCTACGTTTTACACTAGTTGACGTGTATTTAGGTTTATAGATGTTAGGGTACAGTTGTTCAAAGATTATTAATTACATACAGGGCATAATAGTAATAGTTGTATACATGTATCTCAATGTAGGTTCAATGTGGTGGATTTCCTAAATGAAAGAAGAATTGATGTGTTATAGATCCGTGGGAGATGTATACACATTAAGTGAGGTATTCCACCATGAAGAAAAGATGTGATCATGATAGAAAGAAAATATTGGCATAATATTTTCATTCAAAGGGTATGCTTGGGGATGTAAACTCGTCGTAGGTCGGATTGTGAATTATACAATGTATTTGCGAATTCTTGGCAAAGTCATCCTTAATTTGTATTTGTGAATTACTTGTATAATATAAGATTGATGAAATTTGTTTGCCAAGTTGTTACATTTCTTTAGTTTTTATGAGTGAGCTCTAATATGTGCCAACATCTTGTTATTGGAAGTCAAGTACTGAAGGTAGAAAGACTAAAATGGATTTGCCGGTGTATGACCTGTCATCTTTTGATTTATCGTTTTCTCATTTGTTGTTAGATTTTGTCATTTTTTGCGGTGTTTGCGATTTTCTTTTAGTTTAGGTAAAAGAGACCGTAACGGAGGAGAAAGAAAGGGGTAAGCATAGAGGATGGATGGATACACAAAAAATCGACGATACTGGTAAAACGTTGATTATATTAACAAATGGTTTTGTTTTTCAAAATGTCAACTAATCCCAAATTCCCGATTATTGTTATCAGAATTTCGATTTTTAACAATGTTGTTTATAGTCAGTATCTAGTGACTTGTTAGTGGGTCGTAGTCTCGGGGATGTAGACAAAACATACAAGTCCAAAATAAACGAGGTCGACAAGCCACATGTGCGCTGACTGGGCATTGTTTTGCCTAGTCACACATTCTAAAGCTTATTTTACCTCCCAAAATAGCCGTTTTTTTTTATGATAAGTCATTTTTGTTTGAAATTATTTTAAATCTGACTACTTTTTACATTAACTGAATCATTATGATTGCATTTGATTATAAAATGGCGTCTTATTTATTTCAGACGGAGTTGGTTGGCCGCCTGAAACAAGAATTTGTCATCTCTTTTTAATTCGAACCTCATCGCAGTGTCATTTCTTTTATGTTAAACAAGGAATCTCTTTGTAAATGCCTTTCTAATTCATCTATATTCTCAATTTTCCTGACAATTTCTCATGTGATATATCCATATTCTTTCTGTTCATCTTTATAGTTTTGTCCTAACTCCTAATTAACAATCTTCTTTGAACGATAGGGGGCATAACTGTTTGGTTTTGTATATGCTATTCGAGATAAGTTATGGGTCATGGGTGTTGATAAATAGGAGAGAGTACTCGAGATAAGTTACTGAGGAGAAGTATAGTTGAAAAGCCGACGGATCTAGCTAGATTTCCTTTCTAGTTAGTCGACAATAAAAGAAAAGCAACAACTCAATGATCCATATAATTAGCATTAATCGTTCATGAACATAGTATGTTCAAATTCGACTTAAGGTTGAAACAAATCAATAAAGGATTATACTGACAAATATGTCAAGGAGCCGATCCAATGTTTGTATTGATGTACTCGGAGAGCCTAGAATTTGAGAGTTCAAAATTAAGTTAATGTTCTCTTGCTCGTAGCTATATGTCTTTTCCATTTTAATTATTTAATTAACTTTTCATTTTTCGAGCGAGATTTTATACAAAACAAATAAACGATTAGGGTAGGATAGTTTTAGCTAAACAAGCTGAATGAGAGGCATGGATGGATTCAATGAACTTTGTTGTACAAATATAAAAGTTTGTATAGTAGTACGTTGTATGGCATATGGCATATGGCATATGGCATATCATTGATGTTATGCAAATGAGAATGGAAATTAGAGTTGAAAATGCATGAATGATGAATCGTGATGTATGTTTGATAAGTAACCAACAAAGCTCTCTATAATCTCATTAAAATCACATGACAATTAACTCTCTAATTATGATGTTCAACTTATAATAACATCTTCAAAAACATGAATTGAGTAAATATGTTAGTAATATTCTTGTATCTCTTCAACTATTTATATTTTTAATTAAGTAATGCAACATGCATTGGGATTTTCATCACTGAAGAGTTGAGGAGGTGGAGTTGTATCAATGAAATAGAGAGGCTGGTAACTGTAGTAATTAGGAGTACTGTAATTGTAATTGTAATTGTAATTGTAATTGTAATTATACATCATCATTCTCTTCATTGCTTCTTCTTCAATAATGTTAATGGTATCCATCACCATGCCACCATCACTGCTATCGTTGTCACCGTCTTTATTAGGAGGAGTATCTTGTATGTGTTCACCTCCTTCCTTATTATTACGAGTTTTTTCCTCAGGTTTAGGCTCTTCAGCCGGCTTTTCAGTCTCAATAACCTGTTCTGGCTTAGATTCTTCTGGCTTGGGCGTCTCAGGTTCAGATTGAGGGACAATTCGGGCTTGTTTTTTGGTGCGTCTGTAAACGTAATCTACTAACTTATTTTCGTCCATGCTTCCTGTAACCCTTACCTTTCCACTGGTTAGTTCAGTCTCAACGGTTTGTACACCTGCCACATCCATCAAGATCGAGGACATTATATGTAATAACTTGATTTATCAACTTAATAATATGAATTTTGGAAATTATTTTTAAGGACGATAATTTGTCTGATAATGGAGTACTATGGTATCATTTTTTATGTGTTATGACGAAAACATATTGACCGAGATGATGGAATGACGGACATGTATGTTTGCTGTTAAACTAATGATGGAATGACGGACATGTATGTTTGCTGTTAAACTAAGGTCAAATTAATACAATACCTCTCATTTTGAGAATTTTCTTCTTTAATTGTCCTGCACAAGCCTCACAGTGCATATTTACAGTAAGCTCCACTGTATTAAATCCACTAACCTGTTCATCATACAAAATGTCTATATGAATAAACTGTAATTTCGTTGAAATTAATCTCTTTGTAATATTCATTCGCCTTAACTAATAAATAAAGATTACTAAGTTAGGTGGTATAGTAAAATTAGGAATGACATGAAAAGAACCTGTGAAGAGACAAGATCAGGTAAGGATTCACCCTGATTAGCAGGTAAAGGGGACAAAATCTTAACACTTCTCTTTGTTTTTTTCGTCATCATATTGCACTCCTTTTATGCAAACTTGGTTATGTCCCATATCTATTTCCACTCCTTCAACTCCTGCTTGCAAGTAATCAGAAGACGGAATTTTATTAGTTCAAGTCGATGGAATAATTTCTGATTTCTTATTTACTTTGGTTACCACATCGCAACTTATTCATGAATTAGGTATACAAGTTATATCCATTCCAATTTGTCTTGCTAGGTTAGTTTGAGAGTACTATTCCCCAAAATGTCGTTGTTGGAACTTAATTACTTGTCATTACTA
This sequence comes from Silene coronaria, assembly GCA_028566215.1. NCBI lineage: Eukaryota > Viridiplantae > Streptophyta > Magnoliopsida > Caryophyllales > Caryophyllaceae > Silene > Silene coronaria. The sequence continues at coordinate 451,594 of JAOWBH010000048.1, forward strand.
GGTAGAATATAAATTTCGAAAATGACATGAATCTAACCGCCTCAGAATAAAATAAAATCACACATTTATTAAAATTTTGGACCGTTACTCGTGAGGCAATGTATGCAAATGCAAATGCAATTGTATTAGTATGAAGTGCCTCGAATACTCATGATGGAGTAGCATCACATACATGGCTATATGATCTAAAATACTAGGGTGTATTTATTATGTGTTTAGTAGTATGAAATACCTCGAATTCTCATGAGGGAACGTTCAATTTTCTTGGCGCAACCAGGACAATGCAATTCGACATAAAGGACGATGAAAGGCGGAGGGGCTTGTGGTGGTTCCTCGGCTTTTGTATCCGCTTCTTCAGGAGGCGGTGGTGGCGGGATTTCTTCTTTCTTCTCTTCAGCCTTAGTTTCAACCGGAGCTTGCTCCTAATATACATAGATCATATATAATCATTAATCCAAGGTTAACCCATTTCATTCAATTCAGGAACTAATGAAAAAAAAACTAATAGATAAATTAAAGACATAATATTTAAGTTGGATAATTATACAAGACTTAGTTGCTTAGCTTCTTCAACCATTGTAGATAACTTTAATATTTGGAAATGTAGAGTGTAAATAAAGGATTAAATATGTGGAAGAGATTAGAGAATGGAAAGAGGGTGGTGCAAGTATATTAAACAAGGGGATTACCATTTACCAATGAAGCAGGGGAGCTACATTTATATTTTATACAAGAGTAGTGAGCCAGTCTTGTGCTTTTTTATTTCTAAGTTTTCTGATGAAAAGGACTGCTAATGTCACTGGTACTGGTGGCTGCTATGTGGATTTCCCTCACTTTCCAAACATGTGAAATTCATTTACTAGATTACTAGATTAGAATGAGAAAATGAGACATCAATTCAATTTATGGAGATTAATTACTCCAAATAGATCATGGGACGGATACCTCCTTTTACGAAACTATTTCTTCTTTAAATTATGGATTCACACTCTTAAAATACCACCTAATTAATGGAAATGAGATTTTATTGGTCATGCATAATTTGATGTTCACGGGAATCTCGACATTTCGTGGTTGACATACCTGTCTAAAAACCAACATTCTTCGCCTTTCACATAATATTGATTAGTGACAAACGGTTAGATTTCCAGTAAAATTAATAGAAAAAAGAATAAATTGAAAACTAACGGAATTGGTAACGGAAAGCATATTAAGTCCCTTAACTGGAAATTTTAGAAGTCCAAGTCCTTAACTGGAAAATAATCTAAAGTTTAGGTTCTTCTCTTATGCTTAACTCAAAATAAAAGTATTACAGCAGGACATTGATTCCTCCACATACATATCCCTCGTTGCTTTATAGAGTTGGATGAAATGTGATTAGTTAATGATGCTAAAGTGTGACATTTTCTTAGAGTGAACTCACCATGTGTGTATCATACGAAACCCTCAAGAGCGCCTTAGCTTGTCATGGAATGTCTTGTTTGTCTCAGTAATTCTAGATCTGGGAAATAGGTCATTCAGATCATATATAGGTTGAATCATTTAAAAAGTTTTATTATTTAGTTCGGAAATGTTTACATTTGAGTCGGGCGTAGCCAAATCGTATTGGGTTAAGAATAGCTTTTGTGGGTGTCACTATTTAGTCATTGAAGGTAAGTCATTTCATGGTTAACAAAATTAAGGTTAGGTGGGCGTTGGATCATATATATTCGAATCTCTTTATACACGTACGAGTCAAGTGAATTAAGTAAGTTCATGTAGAATTATGTCAATTCGAATAAGGTGATTTAAATCGTGTCAGCTTCATCAAGTCTATAGACACGATAAGGAGAAATGTGATGTCGTGATACCCTACTATATTCCTCTTGTTGTCCAAAAAAAAATTAAACCTCGTGATTTCTTGTAAAGCTTGTCTGATGCTAAAAGGAGAAATAAAGCATTAATGTGATCTACCTTTCAAGTTGCATGGACGCCATGGTTAAGTTCCTTATTGCTGACAATAAAGTTTGTTTGTTAGGAGGGAATTTGTGTGGCATCTTTGTGAGATGATTCTGATTAAGGAATACTAGGAGCATAATTAGGGCGGCGGCTATCAGAATCTCGACACCTATACTTAGTTACAGTGTAAAGCAACTCTTAATCATGCTTTTACAATTTCATTAGACGTAAGTACGTAACCTTATAATGAGACCGTCTTACAGGTTACATATTTACGTTTGTAGGATGACACTTTTACTTTTTTATCCGAAAATGGAATTTGATATTCGTAATCGGTCAATGACATAGGAGTAATAATTTTACCATAAATAACCAAACATCAAGACAGTATTTTGAGAAAGTGTATACTGTCCGTTTCTCTTACATCATCAGCGGTGGATCCAGGAGACTAATAGGGACGCTCGCATCCCTAAGCAATGAAATTTTTTGGGTAGAATAACATACAGAGTATATAAATAAATATTGCTGGCTAGAATATAAACCAAAAACATTGAGTGATGCAATGGTAGAACAGGCAAATGTTGTTAAATTAGTTGCTGCAAGAATGATACTGTAGCATTTTTTCAATTAATGTTTGGAACAGTTCAGGTGCCTCTATGATTTTACAATTAGTCTTGCTTGTGACGGGTCGGATTTGAAGACGGGTAGTTTGTGAGAGGAAATGGATAGAGGGGACAAAGGAGGGACAAGGAGGGACCCCCCATGTGCTT
>JAOWBH010000048.1:460876-475513 GCA_028566215.1 Silene coronaria
AGAAATTAAAATAACTTAATAACTCAATTTGTAATTGAAAATTATGTAGCAAACGATAAAAAGATCATTTTATTTTAAAACTCTATTTTTAAAGATAATTCTAAGTATAATTAGCTATAAGAGATAATCATTATAAAAGTTATCTTGATGTTAATAACTTTCTAATAATAAAATTTAAAACAATATATCCATGCAATTTGCACAGGTTTAAGACTAGTTTTCTCAAATTTCAAAACACCTAAAGCAAGCAAATAATTTAACAATTTTTTTCTTTTTTCTTTTTTGAATAAAATGAAATTGTAAACTTGATTTTGTGTTGGTATGCCGCCTTTGTCCAAACTTCAATTCCCCTTTTCAACAAAGTTGCTCCCTAACATTTCTTCATCCAAACTCCCTTAAATTGATTTCTAGGTTTTCATAAATCTTCCCCCTTTCTTAAATCATCTTCAAACACACTCAAAAAACCCTAATAATTCATAAATAAGATGCAACAATCACCTCAAATGTTTGGTATGCCTATACAACAACAACCCACAACTATGCTCTCCACTGAACAAATTCAAAAGGTTTAATCTTTATTTATTAATTTTAGTTTTAATTTTATGGGTACATTTTTATTTATTGAATTACATTAAAATTTTGTAATAATTTGTGTTTTTTGAAATGGGTATTTAATTTTCTGTGTTTCCCATTTTTTATTTTTGATGATTTTGTAGTATTTGGATGAGAATAAGCAGTTGATTATGGCAATCATGGAAAGTCAGAATTTGGGTAAAATTAATGAATGTGCTCAGTAAGTTGCTCATTAATCTCATTTTGGGTTTGGCTCTGTGGTGGCCTTACTCCCTTCGTCTCGGTCAATTGTTTACAGTTTTTATTCTTTGCGAGGGGTATTTTATTCTAAAGTAAATAAATGATTGGGACGATGGGAGTATTTTTTGTTTGTGTGTAACTTTGAAGTTCAATTTGAGTGCTTTAGTGGATTATTATTAAACCTAAGTAGTTTACAAACATACTTTGTCGATGAAATTAGCTTAAACCTTTGAGGGTTTCAGGTTTAGTAACTCAAGCTAGGCTAATGTATGTCGTTTCCCCCAACTGCGAGTGCAGCTCGCTTGCTTTGCCTTTATGGAAAGGCGCTCTAAGCATCTTGGCTACTGATTTGTGATTTATTAAGCCGTGATCTTGGGCAGGCCATTTCAGACTAAGCTCCCTTCCTCTACCTCTACCTCTCCCTATATCCGATCATCCCCCTTCCCTCCTTTCCTCTCGAATGGGATAACTTTTTGTTCAGACAAACTATGATCATTCTGCAGCCACCTCTGCTTACCTCTCCTGTGGAAGTGGCTACCCAATTAGAGCGTGTACTGATTGTTATGAGAAGGAAGTAAGCATTCGACACGACATGGGTAAAACAGATAAGATGGGATTTTAGAAAGGAAAGAAACCTTAATTATGGTTCCACTGAGAGTTAAACTTAGGTTTTGTGGGCGAAAGGTGGGATTAGAAGCCACAGCTCCAATCCTTTTTTTAAATGAGCTATAAAATCATTGATTCAATTTTCGAGGACAATAGACTTTCTCTCTGTATTTCAAGTTGTAATATTTATGTTAAAACTCTGAATCATTTGTTATCAAAGATGACAACTTGTTTACTGATTCACCAATGGGATATCTTTTGCTCACATTTGAGAGGCTTTTGCAGGTGTCGACTATAAAAATGTTTAAACCTGTCGACAGCAAATCTGCCATTCTTGTTCCCTTTACACTAGGAGAAAAAAAGTTTGATACAGTTTCTGTTTTGTAGGTATCAAGCTCAGCTTCAAAAGAATTTAATGTACTTGGCTGCAATAGCTGATGCCCAGCCGCCTGCTCCTACAGGCCCAGCTCAGCCACCGCCGCAACTACAACCACAGACACAGCAGCCTCAGCCTCAGTCTCAGTCTCAACCTCAGGTATACCTTAATTCCTTCTATCGTCTATATATTTTGTAGGAAGTATGTTATATTCCATGCTTAAAAGCTCCAGAAAATTGCAGATGCCCATGCAATCAACCACGCAAGGGCCACCTCTCATGCAGCCTCCTCAAGCTGGGTTTTCTCAACAACAGACAGTTGGGTATGGAGGAAGGTTGCCCTTCATGAGTCAACCTTATGATCAACAGTCGCATCATATCCAACATCAGCAGTCTATGGGAGGTATGATGGGCATGAGGATGGGTGGGCCGGGACCCGGGCCTAGTGGCTTGCATCCTGCCCTTCAAACTGGTCACGGTACTGCCGCCCATTTTATGGATGCTCGTGCCAGACAAGATGGGTCGGAGAGTGGTTCAGCTGAGGGTCAAGGGAAGTGAAGTTAGAAATGCCTTGAATGCGAATTTTGCCTATGTATAACATGTTCCCTTGATGCATGTAAACGAAAACAATGAGGTCTTACCCACAGGTATCATTGTTTCCTAGTAGAGTTATTATTATAGTAGATAGGTAGGAGTATTTTGCTTACATTGTCATTTGAAATAGCTTTTGGCAACGGTGCCGCTTGCCTAGAAAAAACTGATCATCATTCGAACTGAAAAGGAGACAGGAATCAAGACCATGGTATAGTGGTTAAGATTGAAATGTATGGGCTTTGTGCGTCTTATAAGCTTATTGGCCAAAATTATTGTTTCTAGCTTTATTGCTCCACTTTGATGCACCATCTGTTTGGTTTTTTTTCTTACTATGACCGTATAACATTAAAGAAAATTACCCGCCATCAGTTGCTGAGTCCCTTGTCTTGTATTTAATTACAAATACCATTTTTGTTCGGTGAAACTAATAGTTTACGCTCTCCCTTCAAATCCAAATGCCTTAGGCCTACGCAGCTATGCGGTACCTTTCAAATGAGAGATTTTGAAAAATGCTGCGTCTTGGTTTAAAGGGAGTACTTTATTAATTTGCCTTTGTAGCTACCCAAGGAGCGCTGCTTAATGTACTCGTAGCATTTTTAACTCTACAACCGTAGCCTCCCCAAGACCCCAACCCTTGTTAATACGATAACATCCGACTACCGTGATCCATCTTTGGTCCAAGCCACTCCCAATTGTCCACCGGCAACTCTAGTTCAATAAACCCCAACTACTTTGGACCCGACCCAACCACCATCGAAGTTCATTCACAAAACACCCCATCCATACACACCGTAGCCAATTGAGCATATCACGGACACACTTTCCTTGGTTGAAACAGGTGGCATGGCTTTGCCATTTGCGGAAGTGGTTCTCGTCAATGGATGGGGTGGTATGCTACTTATCAATCAAAGTTTGTAGGTTGATGTGGTTTGTGAGAGAATTACCAAGATTTTACATTTACATTCAATAGTTACTTGCACTGCTTGTGTTACATAAACGTTGATTACGAAAGTACAAAACTAGATGTGAATAGTTGACAAGAACAAAATAGAATAGTGCAATTTCGGTTCTACTTCCTCTTCTCTCAATTTCCTTTCATTTACTTTCAATGGTCTAAATTTTATTCTAAACGATTTAAATTTAGTTAATCTACACACTCTTCATAATGCATTGGATCGTTTCAAATTACCTCCGCTGCCTTCATCAAAATAACGTAATTCATAAATGTCAGTTTATTGCCCATTTCAGGTTGAGCTATGTGATCAATCTTTCTTACAAATGGTAAATGAATCCACGTTCCGATTATTGTTTACCTTTACTTAAAAGTACCTCTTGCAAACAAAAAAAACAGTATACATATAATCGAGATTGTAGGGAGTAACTTCATAGCAACAGAATTCGCAAAACCATTCAATTTTTTAGAATTGTTGATCCTCGCTCATTAGGTGCCAGTTGCCACTAATATCAGAAAGGCTCGGTTGAGCAAGAAAATGAACGATAACATTTCACTTTCACCAAAATAGTTGGTATCCCAGACATTGCATCCTCCAGATTTCAAATTCACCGCGAATATATTAACGAGAGACACATGGAGAGATTAGTAAATTTAGTTTAGTTTAAATGACATAAATAAATCCCGAGTTTGACAAAAGTGAAGCATAAATTGGATGGACATTCCGATTAGGAAATTGCTTCTCCACAAGATAATGGCATACTAAACTTATTGACAGGATTTGTCTCCAATAAGTGATGGTACCGGGCAGCAGAATGCATATTGAGTAATTGACTTCAGACGAGATCCTGTCAAACAACGTCATTCACAAGTTAGGATTTTAATTTTACATTCTAATTTCCCAAATGTTTTGCATGCGAATCAATGGATTCCCAGATGCCTGACAATAAAAGGCAGCTGACAAACACAATTGCAGAAAAGTTTGATAAACGACAGGATATGTGATTACAAGATCTCACATCACATACAGGATACACCTAAATTACAGTATAATAGATGGAAAATTATGTTTTTCCATCTAAATTGCATGGTTTTAAATCTTGGTTTCAGTCACAGTTGCAGTATCAGCTAGCGGCTTAATCTCGTTAATTGCAAAACATGGTCATGGTAATTTCAAAACCTTTACAAAATGGTCGTGTTTTGGTGCCGGCAGTACGAACTGTACAGTCATTACTCATATTTGTATCATCATAGATACAATAGCTTTAAAAATGTAGCATTATAATTTAGGAGACGATACACAGAACTACTGAGACTCCAAAGTTTAGCATGTTAATCATACAATCATTTCTCCCACTTCTATGTCTTGGTGCATGCAAGTAACTCTTTCAACACTTTGTGGGATGCATTTCCCATAGAATCAATTCTTCATTCCAATAGGTTTACTACTTTTAAATACCCCTCCCATTTTAAAAAATATAATTTTTTTAAGAAATGGAGGAAGATACAACCACAGATTAATACGGTATGCAAAGAGCAAAGTATAAGGGTACAGCTGGTACACCAAAAAATAAAACAAGTAATGGCAGAGAACACTTACTATCTTCTAGATGGCAGAGCTGTAGTTGTCCTGTGGCTGAGTGGCAAAAAATGCAATTAAGTTAGCACCAATAATCATTGCAATCTAAAATTGAAGAATTAGTACCTAGAAGGGAATTGAAAAGATTACCTTCCTGGCTGTTTACCATTAAAATTGGCAACGGGTCTTGCATGAACAGGAACCTGGCTTTGAGGGTTACCTAAACCAGATCCATCAGAATGCATGCCATTTTCAGCATGAGCACGCACGAGCTGGCCATTGAGCTCCATAGGGTCTTTTGGCTTGCTTAAAATTTTAACATTGGAAAGGTTTCCAGAAACATTGAATGCAGAACCATTGGAATACTGGGTCTGCATTGTTGATGGATGTGAGCTGTTCACAACATTTCTCAAAGGCTTCGACTCAATTGATGGCATCTTCTTAACCCGACCAAAATCAGCCATTGGTGTAACAGCAACAGGGGGGAAAAAGGACAAGTACGGCGATGATGCAGCAGCTGCTGCCGCTTTAACTTTTGCAAGTGCTGCAGTAGCAGCGATAATCCCCTGTGCACCTTCTCGAAGTTGGATGTAATCTCCTTCGATGACAAAAAGCTGCACAGGCAAATGAGCTCCATAAGACGCTAATGTCCTAATTTTGCAGGGGTTAATTCGAGTGGTGTCCATGCTAGAATCTGTTTACAATTAATCTGATAATTTTGGGTATGTGTCGCCTGCCAGGTACAAGTCGGGTCATTTTAAGATTAGTGTATACAGGTAAAGGGAATGGATCAAGTCAAGCCTACAAAGTTTGATATTTGCTATGTTAAATAAACTCAGGTCTCATTTTTAATTAGTTGTTTGGGTACGTTCAAATTCAGATATATCTCGGGATTGTTTATTTGGGTTTAATTCGGGTTTGAGACAGGACAGTTTGCGCTTTATAGAAATGGGTTGAATAACCATGATAATTTTTGCACTTTAGAATCTTTTGATCAATACTTGTGAGAAAGGTGATTTTGGATGGGAGATTCATAAAACCAACCAAAAAATTGAGCCAGTGAAAGGAAATATCTGTTTATTATTCAAATATAAGTATTGAAAAGGACAGAGGTAACATACTTCAGGATGCCTAGCCACAAAGTCGTCCAGTTTTCCATATATCTTTTTGTAATCATGCCAGCGCAGAGGTGCAAGCATCTTTCCAAGTCTATTTGGCAGCTGCATCAACATGTTCAATAACGCGTCCATAAGAGGGCCACTGGTAAAAAAAAATCACTTCAACAAGAATTTGAAACTTGAAGATAGTTGACAGTTTAAACACAAACCGTAGAACTGATGCGAATTTTGCCTCCAGGTGGAATAGTACGCACAACGGATGCTAGCAAAGCTCTTTCATCCAGAAGTGCAGACTCAGGTACAGTTCCAGATGATAAACTATTTGTCTGCTCAGTTGACAAAACAGCATCAGAAGCACAGTTTAAGGAAGCTTCATTAACATGTACAGGCTGAACTGATGATACTAATGGAGATGGACTAGCGGTAGAACTTGGTTGCTCTGTCATCACGTCTTGACTCACAGGCTCATTAACCGCAATGCTCCCAACCTCATTCTCATGTGCCTATCGAGATACCATATCAGTAATATACATCATATATTATTATTAGACTGCTAATAGTCATGTGGTAAGACAGTTGTGCTACTTTTGGCTTCATATACTTGCCTCCAAGTGTAGCAAGAGATGCAGTACATAAAATAATTGAAGACTACAGCTATCAATGCCTGAGATTTAGGTCAATTTATTTAGGCCTTCCAATATTCCCCCCAAGGCCCACGGCCCCAATGCAGCAATAATAGTTCTGAACTTCAAGTAGATTGCATTCGAATTATACTAGCACCACTAATATCCATACTAAAAACTGACTTGGGCTGGCTGGCTATAGCCCAACAGTCACAGGTTTTAAAAAGTCTACAAATATTTGAGAGTGTCCAAGAAGCAACCAAGTGAACCCTAAGAACTTTAAATTCTATATAACATTGAGATATCTGACAATTTACAATGGCCTTTCAAAAGGCCTCAATTCAGCATTGACAGGGAAAATAATTGTTGTGCCACACGGCCTACACCAGAAATGACTGATAACAAATAAAGATTCAGCTGGAGGCACAACGAATCACATATATTTGGTCATTTATTATAAGACTTTTATTCCATGGTAAAAACTCGACATTCGTTTAAGATTGTCTCCAAGAAACGAGAAAGTAAACCCTCATTAACTGTAGATGATACCCAATTTCCATTTTTCTAGCTTCTGGTTATATGTTTTAACCCTTGCTTGGAGGGAAAGCTCTTAAATGAAAGATCAGGGACGGAAAGAAAAAAGGATATGACTGAACCATCACATGCCAAATTGAAATCCTTCCACCACAAGAAGGAAACTCCCCTATCCATCCCCCTCCCTCTCCTTTCATCCTACTTTTGTATCCAAATAAACCCCTAGTCTTTACAGGATGCAAAATGAATTTAAACAATTAAAGTCATGGGTGTAAAGCAAAACCTTCATGTCAGTGGAGTTATTGAGAGGTTCCAACCGTAAAGCCTCATGGAATTGTGAAGAGATCTGCTGCAAATTGTGCTGAGCTTCAGTATCAACAAAATAGCTTCTTTCAACTGACTCGAGAGTCTGTACAGGCAAAAACTACGTAAGTCAAAAACATTGACTAAGTAAAAAGATTCTCTTTAAGATACAAGTAAAGTTACCTGTGCCTCCTCAGTAGATGATATTTGAGAGCTAGGATCTACTATCTGACCCAGAGAGTTACTGAGATAGTCTTGTTGCAAAGTCGGCTCATTGATAGAGAACCCATAACTGTAATTGAACCCAGACCTTGAAGAATTTTCTTCAGCCTGGGACAGTGAAAACTGATCTCCCGACGACTTTGTGAGACCCTCTGATGGAGTCTAAAAACGACAAGAATAATCAGCAAGGTTGATAATGAGGGAAAAAAACCTATGTCAAGCAAAGCATATGAACGTCTATGATTTTACCTGTTGGTTCTGCCACTGGTGAAAAGATGTCATTGCCGGGACAGAATGAAAATGGCCAATATGGGATTGGGGAATATGTGATCCTACAGCCTGACCAGCTCCTTGTTGATGCATAACATAAGGATGCATTGCTGATACTTGTCCAGGTGGAAGATATGAAGGAATCCCGATGATAGATGGGGTAATTGGAAGGCTAGGGGTATGATTGGTCTACCATAACAAAAAAAAAACTGATTTCAGAAGATAAACATAACCTTCGAGCACATTAGCGGCCTTCAGGGAAGAAAACTCTATTTGGAATTTTTTAATAGACCATGTCATACACATCCCAACACAAAACAAGAAAAAGGTAGTGGTAATGGTTGCAAAAAACAAACTACAAGCAAAAGTCCGCCCTTAACGACAGTAGCAAAACCAGGCCCACGAAGATAAGTCTTATATAAAATGACCAAATATCTTACAAATCACAAATGGTAACATTACGTCATTACTTGTATAGGGACAACCCAAAATTGGCATAAGTAGGCTTAAGTTGAGTAGAATTGATGATTTATCCAAAAATTGAACAAGTCAATAATGATTTTAAAGAAAGTATTACAATAAAAAAAAGATATGGACTCTCCCCAAGCGCAGGTATATAGCTATCGAAGGAGCTGATTTGTAAACGTATGGATCAGTGAAAATGTTTCAAATAATTAAAAAACGTAACTTAGGGAACTGCATCTTACATGACAGTTTAAAATGTATGGCCAGTTGATGCTGTTAAAAATGCAGCTAAACAATGCTTGGAGGTCTGACTAAGAATAGTTCTTTTACAGGAAAAAAAATGCAATAATAAAGAAGCAAAAAATAAGATATAGAGAGAGAGGATTAAAGATCATTCACTAAACTTAGTTACATAGATAATTTCCCAATTCAGACTATCCGGTATTCCAAGATAAACCCATTTCCAACAAGATAACAAAGATGCATTCCACCACTCATCCAGAAAATCCTGAAATTTCCCAACTGACCCATCTGAAAAAGCAACTACCCTGCTCTGCTGGTTTAGACGTTATTCAGGAAATCTAAATTCTAATACTTTAATGTGAGGACGACGAGAAAAATTTGATCCAATTGGAAACCACAGCCCTGAAAACTTGGGTTATCGGATTCACTCAACCCTCGGCTAATCGCGCAAGCATATTCTATCATGGGCTCATGGCGCTTGCTTAAAATCTATGTATCACTAACTATTACCATCATATCATGTATCATATGTTACATATTCATGTCGAATTACGGTGCTTGCTTAAAATCTATATATTGCACACACATTAAGAGTGTATCGTGAATTGGTGATACATATTCATATCAAATTATGCAACCTTGCTAGTAGCAACAAAATTGTTAAGCATAATCCTCAACCCAAAATCACCAAATTACGTGATACTAGTGACTGTCCAAATGCTGTGTTAATAATCATCCACAATTAAATCCAAGAGCCAATATATTTCCCACCTACACTCTAACCTGACACCCGCTTGACAAAAGATAGCAAAGCAGAGTGCAAATCATGGGGCCGGAATTACACTATTAACTACAATAAAGTTCTAACTGGTTTTCATCCTGAAAAGAAGATATTTCCGTGCTCTCAGGCATTACTACAGAATTTGCCTGGCTCCCCCATAGAACTGCTTTTCAAAACAAAGTGAATTCACAGTTCATAGATCCATCCATCACAGTGACTTATTCCATTCCTGAGCAGCAAACACCATCCCAAGTACATTTCCCATGTGATAGCATAGTAGCATACCAAGAATTATGTGATATCAGCCTAACCAAAATAAATCTCAACTCCGTAATTTATATAAAAACTCTTATAGTTGAGCTTGAGCAGAACCAAAAGTGTTGTCGGGTCAGTTCATAGTAGTTACGGAGAAATAGTTAGCAAAGCGAAAACTAGACCAGCTAAGAAGATCGCAGACACATAAAACACTCAACCATGTACTAGGCAATAGAAGCAGACAGTCACTAAACCAGCTTTTCCATTTTACCAATTACAATAATTTGCAACATCAAAGCAGTTATAAGTCTTCAAAATTTCTTTTTTCCGGACTTTTAAGACCAGGGTTACCTAATTCGCTCAACCAGGCTGCGAATTGCGAATTAATTCACGCGAATTACGAATTCGAATTATGGTGTTTGGTTATAATTTTATCGAATTATGCTCAACTTTGAGCGAATTGTGTATTGGTATTACGAATTCGAATTGGTCGTATTACGAATTGGTCCTTTGGTTATATTTACTACGACAGTAAATATAGAATAATGTATTCATTACCAAATTGAACAGAAAACCAAGGTATAACGATACCTACCTGAGAAGATGAATTGCCCGAAGAAGCATATTGCTGACCATTTTCAGTATTTCCATTAGCATGACCTCCAGAATTACCATTTGGTGTACCACCTCCATTAGCTTCAACGAGATTTCCATTGTTCTGTGCAATTTGAGATCCATCACTAGATACATTTTGTGAGATGCTGGATTCACCATTATAGACTCCCGTGTTTCCTCTTAAAGCAGCCAGTTCAAGCTGATATTGTTGAATGGCCTGCATGTGCATTCTCTCCATCTCTGCAAACTGGTATTGAATCTAGGTCAGAAATTGTTTGTTGATATTTATTGCAAAGATATGTATTTCCTTTAACAAGAGCTCTAGAAATTGTTAACTGAGATTCTAATCTAACACAAAGGAGAATCACGAACAATCATCAGCATTTTTGTAATAAAGCTTTAGCTGCCCAAATTCTCACAGCCTTCCCATTGTGTTGATTGGTTAAAACACATATGCATTCTTTACATATGACCCAGAATGAAAAAATCACCTATTTAGGCTAAAAATAGTAAATACTAACCCAACACTAATTTAAATAAAACTAAAGCTTAGGCAAACACATAAAATTGGCACACACCTATAAGATAGCTTTTGACATGATTTAACATGACGCAATGAAATGATGCGACCATTTAGAAGAAACAACCAAATTCAAATGGCAAACTATTATATGTTAAAAGACCATTAATTCAACCTGTCTTTGCGAGCCAAGCCAAAGCTGATTAAACTGTTCAGTCCGTTCTCGTAGCTCAGCTTGCAATGTACTTGATTGCAAAACATCAATTTCCTGAACCCGACCCATCCAAGCTTGTGCGTCCCTAATCTGTTCGTCCTTGTAAAGTATTGTCTCTTGAGCTACCCTATGCTGTAATAATAAGAGTATCACAATTTCTATCAGCAACCATAATGTCAGCTCTGCCTACTAATCATTGCAGATAAATGACTGCAGTCTAACGAAGAATAAAATATGCATGGCTTTAATATGGACAACAATTTGTGGTCGCAGCATACCTGATCTTCCAGTTCCAACATCTGCCTCTCTTTCTCTTGTATATGTTCTTGTAGTTCATGTATCTGTTGTCTGTGATGAGCTCTCTCAGCTTCAATGCTATCATGTTCCCTCCTATATGAAAAACCCGATAAACTCATTCCTTAAATCACATTGGGAAGAATATCATCATACACAGTAAAGCACAATCCCAGACAAGCTAGCAAGGCTCACCGGTAGTTGGCTATTTCATTACTTTGTTCCCTCAGTAGGTCTTCCTTAGCCCAAGCCTATCAATCACAGACGTATATCAAACAAAATAAATACTAAGAGCGCAAACCTAACAACACAAAGGAAAATACAACCCAATTTTCCTATAACATACCGCTTCATTATCCAATCTCACTGCATGCAACTCTCTTTCCTTCTCCTCCATCTTCCTCTCAAGCTCATGTATCGACTGTTCCTTTTCATGAAGTTGCTCCTGCAAAAACAAACATATTCAGCCTCGCATTCCCCAACTCCATAACCAAACAAACCACGACATCATCAGTCGGTTATAAAGAATTTTCAACCACCTGAAGCCTAGACACGGTACTAGATTGTTCCTTAAACTGAGCTTCAAAACTACTCTGCATTTCAACAATCTCCGCTTTCGCAATCAGCTGAGCCCTAAGTTCAATCTCCACCTGCTGCATCTCCTCTCTCTGCCTAGCCAAATTATGAATTCTTTGCTGCACAATTCCGTCGTCAACACTCACAATGCCATCCATTTGTATGGAACGGAAGTCCATTACATCACGAAGCTCTTGTCCCTGCTGTACCTTAAACAAAAACACAACCCACCACATTAAACAACTTGGCATTTTTTTCGACACAAACCCAAAAACTAACTCAATAATCTACTTTATCTAACAAATGGGTTACCTCATATATTGTACGTTCATCAGATTGCCCTAATCTCGACCGGTCTAACTCCTATATCAAAATAAACAAAATTCACCCGAATTTATCATCAAAACCCTAACTTTTTACAACCAAACCCTAATTCACCACAATGCAAACAACAATCTAACAAAAAGTAACAGCCTCTCTAATGCATAATTGTTCAAAAATCATACCTCATTTCCAACGTTTCGAGCCGGGTGTTCCGAAACGACCCTCCATTGTTTACGAGACGGAGAAGACGACTGAGACATCGAAACGCCACGCGCAGCACTCGCTGCGGCAGCCTCCATTACAGATTAAATAGAAAAAACAGAAACCGAACCCTAATTTTTCTGGGGTTTTCAGATAAAGAAGAAAACCAAAACCCTAGAAATCAAGGGCATCGAAAGAGATGAAAATGTAGAATTAAATTGGGGGAAAGTAAGTACGGATGAGAGTGAGAAGTGGGATGAAAGCGATTTTGGGAATGGAAGGGTTTTCAGAGTTAATAATAATTAGGGTAGATCGTTGACAAGAAGCAGTAAAAAGGGGGATAAATAGAGAGAGAAAGGAAGGTGAATTGTGAGACTGGAAATTGGATAGTAAAGAGACTCCCGCCATTTATAGGGTAGAATTAATTACAACCAAGGTACATGTTGGCATGGGTCAATCACATTATCAACTTTGGGCTATAGTCTAATGGCTATCGAAAATGTCTTAGCCTAATTGTTAAGACAGTTACGTGTCGTGACTCGTGATAATAGGTCACAACTGTATGAATCCCCTCTCGATATATTATATTAGTCTTACGTCTTGTTTAAAAAATTAGTGGCTTATAAATGTATGACTGATGAGGTTAATTCGTGTAATTAATTTGAAGTAAAATTACGTTTAAATGAGTGAATTTAATTAAATTTTGTGAAGAATATTAAATAAATTTGCCAATATTCCCACCCCGCCACCAACATCAACATCATCGCCACAAGATCACCAATGTAATACTGCGTATTCTGTAACGCTGGGACTCGGCCGAATAGGGTTGACTCGGCCAAGTAGAGGGTCACTCGGTCGAGTTGGCCTAACTCGACCGAGTAGGTCATGGTGTGAAATGTTAATTTACATTCTGGAGTCGAGCAACTCGGACGAGTGTTTTGGCACTCAGCCGAGCTGAGCTCACTCGGCCGAGTGGACTTTTGACTCGACCGAGTGCGGGTTAGAATCCGGAGATTCGACGGTTTTGATTAGGGTCATTTGGGAAGATGTATATATATGCGACTTCCGCCATTTTACACATTTCTTTCATTTCAAAGCTATAATCTTCCCTAATCACCCTAATTACCCCATTACTATTTCTCCTTGTTGATTTCCGGATTCCCCGTCGCGCATTAGCCCTTGCTTGGTAAGTTTCTTCGTTTGACATTAATTCTGTATTGTGCCCTAATCTGTTTTGGGGGATTTGGGAGAGTTAAATTGATTGTATGGTATTGCCTGATTATTTAGGTGCCGAATTTGTAGAGGAGCCCTTCTAGTTGCTTTTGTTGATTTTGCTGCGGATTGTTGAGGTAGGGTTCTCCCTACTCATTCTATAATGCCTATTGGGATTGTTGCTATTGCGTTGCATTGCCATGATTGATATTACTGCTGTGTTGTGACGGAGGATTGGTGGTGATGATGTGATATTGATTTGTGAGCCGTTGGGAGACGGTATCACCCCCGATTTTCGCCCCTCGTGACTCCTATCATGGAGGGGGCTATGCACATTAATGATTCCGGGTCACTCGTGCGTCGAGCGGGGCTTAGGTGGGATAGGCTGCGGCCCCCCTCTGGCGGCGAGATTACCTGTTGTGATGGGTAATCCAATTGAAGGGCGGATGTGGTGTTAGAGGTAGGAGCTGGTGTTTGTATGCACTTTGATAACATTTGCAGTTTGGCATTATGTTTTTGTTGTAGTACTGATGCTTGATCGCTGTGATCCATTCGTGGTGACAAATGGTGAGCAGTTCTTGGCAGGTGACCTCTTTTGAGTTGGCATGGGTGCATTGGGTTTGTCGCGTCTCAAGAGTTGTAGCTTCCGCAGAGTTTTGATACATTTATTTTGTTATTCATTCATTTGACAATTGGATTAATTCATTGTAATCGTTAAACTGGCTTTTTAATAAATCGTTTCTTTATGGTTAATTTGATATTTACTACCTCGGGAAACCGAGGCTATGGCACCATATTTACTAGGGAAGGTCTTTGTGATGGCTCCCTAGTAGGTGGGGTGTTACAAAGTGGTATCAGAGCAACGATTTTTGAACCTAAAACAAATGAACCCAATGAACGTAGGAGTGTCAAATAAAATGAACCCGGGTAGGAGTTGTTAGGAGCTAC
>JAOWBH010000048.1:475613-494551 GCA_028566215.1 Silene coronaria
ATCGGGGACACCCCACCCCGATCGAGTTGTGGTCTTCTAGGCCCTCCTTCGCTCATTCGCTTTCCTCTTTGCTCTAGCATGCAACCCCAAGTGTCTGGGGTCACCAACCCCGATAGGGGTCGTACTATCATCTTTTGAGCATATTTTATTCTTCTTATTGTGCATGAACATGACCCCAAGGGGTAGGGGTCATAGCTTGGGATCGCGAACGACTTTAGACAAGGCTTCGTAAAACCTATCGCAACTTCTTCATATGAACTCGGAACGACTTGAAACTTGTTCCCCCTAGGCTCGGAACTCTTTTATGACCTTGACACACCATCCTAAGCTTCAATACTCGTCTCATGTAGTTTCGCCTTGCTCGGTATTCGTCCAAATGATGAGATTTGATGTAGAAACGGCCTAAATCATATAAATGACAATAAAACACGAGAAATACTACAAAGGCGATATTAGCTCATGAAATCACTTCTAAAAGTGGATAATAATCATGAAATCGAGCTAATAGAGGGAAGAAAAAACATATATAAAATGAAACTATTTAAATGTCCTCTTTAATGTGGAACTAATAAGATTTGTTATATAATGAAGAGGACACACTGTTCTAAATAATTTAACTTTAATCCACTTGAACCAGACAATGTTTTATGATTATATATTTAAATCCATATAAATATGGCTAAATTATTTAACCGTGATCTCTATTAATAAAAGAAGTAATGTAAGAAGATGACTATTTAAATAACTACGACGATGATCGACACCTCGAAATTTGATGAAAAAAACTAATTTTTAGTTTTTGTCCCATTTATCACATAAAAGAAATTAAAAAGAGTGAAAAAATAATTATTTAAACAGAAACTTTAGTTAAAGTTGAAATAATTTATAAAAAAAATAAAAAAGTTACCAGTTTTATTGTCAAAATGATGAATATATACTCTTTATTTTTTTGGAAAAGAAATAAAAGAAATATAATAATTTAAAAAACTCTAATTTTCTAGAACTATGTATCGACATACAAAAATTGTGAAACATAATTTTGGGAGTCATTAAAATTATAGTTATAAAATACGGAGTATTGAAAAAAAAATTAAACGGGAGAAAACATCATTACCATAGAAAAATGAAAAAAGTGAATTTTTTTAAGAAACATCAATAATTTCCTGTAAGAACAATTTAAGAATGACTTTAATATTTATGAAAGTATCACATATACAATGTTAAAAGAGCAAAACGCCGAAAAAACATTGTAAGATATAATCTTGATTCTTTGACCTAACCGAATGAGCCCGAGTTGGATAGGGTTTCGACCTTAAAATAATTTGTCATTACATGTGAAATCGAACATTTAACGAGGCTACATCAATATTATGAATATAACACAAAACATGGTCCATACAATAAGCCATCACAATTCACAAAAATATATTTACAAATCACAAATTCTCACTTGTGACGAATACTATCCGTTACAAACTCTAGTGCCCGTCACAAGCTTGTGATGGATAGTTGTCCTCTCACAATAAGGTAAGTGGGAGGACAAATGGGTGCTCCATTTCCCCCCACTTATCCTCCCACCTGCCTTATTGTGAGAGGGTCAATAACCGTCACAAACTTGTGACGGATAGTGTCCGTTACAAGCAATACGCTTTGTTTACAAATTACAATAATGTGTGTTATAATTGAGATCGGATCAATGAATTGAAACAGCAACCAAACACATATAATTTATATTGCGGTGGAGTCCATGTGTGGACCAAATATGCTTGACAAAGTTGTTGGGACTAGGGCTCAATTTAAATGCTCAAGCCTAATCCATTGCATCATATATTTTGGCTTTATCCTTCATGCCTCCCTTTTTTAAATGATTATGTTACCCCTTTATGTTATACACCATTATCTCATATTTATAATTTTCATATTATTTATATTGATACTGAATTAATATAAAATATAATCGCTAATTTGTTTATTAATATATGTAAGAAATGATTTATTGTCTGTTATGTTTGATTAACTAATAATATTAAAACCATTGTTTCGTAATATCATTCGTCAAAATCGAAATAAACGTATATGGTTAAAAAGAAAATCAGTTTAAAGTCGACAATTTTATACTCAACATTCAGAGGGGACAATATATATGAGACGTAGAAATTAGAAAATACTTGCTCGTATACTATATTGTAACTTATGAATTTAATAATTTAGATACTGTTACTATTGTACTGTTCTTACAACCTTGGAAAAAATTTCTGAATCCACCGCTTATCTTAAAGCAAAAGACAATCTCGGTGAATCTCATATTTGACTCAAGAGATCACATATGTATACTTATCTATTCATATAGTAATTTATTAAATTTGATTTAGTATGTGGAAGCTCGGGTTTACTTTAGCTTTTGTGCAACTAGCATGGGCCACATAATGGTATATTTTTTAGGTCAAAAGAGAGCAACACAACGACTTTTCTTTTCTTTTCTTTTCTTTGTAGATTGCATTTGTAGCACAAGTAGGTTAAAGGACCATTCAACCATATAACTTCATCAACAATGTGTCATACATTTAACTTCATCAACTTTGGACAACTACAAGATTTCAACTTGCATGGTTGAAAGTTGAAACTTTGTATTTGTGCAATTGACACAAAGTAAAAGCTCAATTACGGAGTAATACATACATGTCAGCTAACTAAAATTATGAGAGATTATACTCTTGATCATATTGTTAGCATAGCCTGTAATACTGCTATTATCTCTTGTGATTGTATCGTTAGTGAAGCTTCTAGTATTGTCATTATACTTTATGTCCATATAATTATGAGTAAATTAATAGTACAAGACTTGTACATAAAAGGTCAGTACTAAGCCAAAATATTTTATTGCTTTGATGCTCCATTTTTTCACTAATATATATAAATAGCATTTCGAAAGCAGTTTGGTTAAATCTAAATGGTATATTGTACGATATTTTGTACTTTTATAAGAACATAAACTCAATCGATATCTAGAAAAACATATACAAAAATGAAGCATAAACGGTATATACCGATCCAGGAAATTTCTAAATTTAAATACAAAATTCACATAAAACTTGTGCTTACATCTTAAAAATGATGAAATAGGGTAGACGTATCAAAGAAACAAGTCAAATTTTCTTACCTCATCAAAGAAAATAAACTGAAAATAATTGTATACCAACCATCATTATTATTACATTTAATGCTTATTTTCTCATTTAGTACGTATTAGGTTATATCATCCATGATTGAAAAGTTCCATTTAATTCATACCATAAATTCATAGTATTTGATAGATAAATGCTTCCCACATTTACAACATGGTAACTCCCCCCTATATTCTCATTATCATCTACTATTAGCTCAAGTGGTAAGAGTATTCTCAAGCATGAAATTGGGAGTTCGATTCCCATTTGTGACGTAGCGCGTTCATTTGAACGAAAAAAAATGTACTATTTGTCAATAACTAAATACGAATCTCAGGGTGTATATATCATTTTCCTTAATAAATAAAGTTATTAGTTTTTTTTTTATAATGTCAAATAAACTATGATATAATAGGATAATATAAAAAAAATTGAAATCTGGACCCAATTATTTTGCTTATATTATACTTCTTCTGAACCAAGAGAAATTGTAACATTTTTACTTTTGAGGCACTCTTGAAATTAATCTATCTATTAAGGTTATATTCTTGTAAACTTAATTACAATTCTTATAAGTTTACTTCAGTACAAGTTAATTTGATTAAGTTTAATTAAGTTCGACCTATTTTAGTCCAAAAAAACAAGGCTTAAATGTAATAATCGACATCCGCTCACACTATATTACATTTCTTATATTTACGCACACATTTCTTAATATTTACGTAGATGTAAATGAGACAATTTCAAAGAATCGGATTAATTAAGTTGATACCAAAGAGACTCGACTATCTCAAAGACAATAGTGATCTCTTCACTTCCCACTTTCCTTCCACCCCACTCACTCACTCCCCTTCCCCCTTCCCCCTTCTTCCTCCTTCCTCCTTCCTCCTTCCTCCTTCCTCCTCTCTCTAAAAAATTCCCCAATTCAATTCACTCACTAACTCTATCAAAATCAATACATCAATCAATCAAAAACTCTAATTTCATTTCACAAAAGTAATCAATTTAATCAATTATTTCGATTGATTTTCACTCTGTCCTCCGATGTTGAACACCGTATCATTATCAACCATTTTCCGACAAATTGGCGGCGGACAACACGGCGGAGCCGTCACCGTCGCCGTCACTTCCTTTGCCGGCGTCGCTATTCTCGCCGCCATTGTTTACACCTCTAGGTAACCACCACTCACATACAAAGCAACACCATGGATGAAAGCTTTTAATTAGGGTTTTGAAATTGTTGTGTTCAATTTGGGGATTTGTTTTAGCTGAATTAGGGTTTTGAGTTTTGATCTATCTAATTGTAAGTTAAATGAAAGCTTTAAGAAGAAATCACACCACTTCTTCGACATCCTCGTCGTCGAAATCATTATCATCTTCACCATTATTATCGTCACCATCGTCGTCATCTTCGTCGTCGCCATTTAGTCGAAAACACAGTAGGAAAAAGAAACATTCTTCTTCGTCACCGTTGTCGTCGACGTCGTCTTGGGTTCATTTGAGATCGGTTCTGTTTGTTGTTGCTTCAACATCCTCACCTTCGGCTTCATCAACTTCTTATTCTTCTGATCGGTGAGTTTTCTGTCTCTTTCAATTATAAAATCTCCGTTTTTTCAGCTCAAAATTTGATAGCCTCTGATCATTCTTTAGTGTGTCGTAAATTTAGGCGAAACCGGGTAATTGGGTTGTTTTCGTTGTTGCTGAATCTGATGAATTGATGATTAGTTGGTGGAGTGGCGGAACCAAGAATTGAAGTGAGGGAAGGGTAAGCATAGATCCGGAAATTTCGGGGCGAATTAGTAATTTCAGTAAAAGTAAAAAAAAAACAGAAATTTTTGATTAAAATATCAAATTTCTGCGCACATAAACTGTACTAGTGAGTTGGTGCTGAAAGCCCCGAAAGATTGTATCTTCAGCACTATTATATTGGTCCTCAAATTTATGTCTCGAGCTTTGGATCACTCATTCTTCCGCTCTTCCTGGCATTTTTACTTGGAATGTGTATTGTTTAGCTTAATCAATTTATTGGTTTGTGGCGTGGAGCTTAAAGATTGCATCTTTTGCTTGATAGGAACAATTTTCAGATTAAGTTTTGTGAAACTCGTAGAGTGTTTCTTTCATGTAAAGTCTGCCCGTATATGTCTCTGTAGATATTTTCTGGTAGTCAAGTATTCTTTGACGCTCAAAGAGCTGTGTTAGTGTGTTGGTGGAAATAATGAGAATGGGTAAATGTTAGATTAGCAACGAGGGAATTGGTATGTAATTGTAAGAATGATCTGAATAGTGGCTTATCATAGGTTTCTTACGATACATATCTTCTACTCATCAGCTTTGTCATCCTACTTCGTCATCTAGGTCGTAAGTGACAGTGCCCTGGTTTTCTTCCCTGTTAGTTGATTTTCGAATATTGGAACTTTAGCATGAGAGAAATGTGTTAAGATTGTAGAGAATGAGAGATATGATGTACCTTTAGCATTGAGTGGGCAATGAAAGGGGAGTGTAGATATGAACAATATGTATGTCTTTACCGCTACTCACACGATCTTTATTTAGCTAGTGTGTCAAATTTATGTTCTAATCTTTCACTGGTTAAATTGTTGATGTCTTCTTGAGAATCATGTTTTCGAGTGCCCTTTCCTGGGTCTAAGTGATGCTTATTGTATTAGAATTATCATCTGCAATTCTCTGCATATGAGGCTAAGATTAAAAACCGGGTTTTGATTAAGACATTGAGTAGTAGTCTTTGCACTAAAATGTATGATGTTTCTCGTGCTTAAAATTTGGAAAACCATTTATTGTCGAAGTGCTAGTATCCTGGAATTGTATCCTTATAACAGTAGATAACGATTGCTTTCAGAATATTTCTCACCATTAAAGGAACATTTTTTGCTTTGAATTATACATTTGATTTGAAAGAGATTATAGTGGACACCATTGTATGTATAGAATTGTGCTGGTTTCTATTTTTATTTTTTTATTTTTTTTTTGTTTTTAATTTTTCAGTAGTCACCATAAATCTCCATGGTCTCGGAGGAGAAGGAAGCACATACTCACACCACAGCTATGGAGAAGTGCATTTACCGAAGAAGGGAAACTCCGTGATAGTGGAATCAAGCTTTTGAAAAAAATTAGGAGTGGGGTGAGGAACCATACTTGCATTTTAAACGAGTTCCCTGTCTTCATAAATCTATTAGAACCCTTAATCTGGAATGATATCCTCTTCTTAATGTATATGGGTATAATTACTTCAAGAAGTTTGTGGAATTTTGGGGATATTTAACAGAAATACTGTCTGTATTTAAAACAAGTAAAACAGAAGGCATACATTCTCATTTGAACGTCTCTAAATGGGTCATAATTTGGCAAAGTTTTGCTCTTGTTCAGTATTGGGTAACAATTGGGTATGTCTACTGACATTTATTTTTGCAGGCTTGTCCCTTGTTTAAATGTGTAGCATTTGCTTAGATTTTTTTAATATCCCTGTGTGTACCGCTATTAGTCTCAGCTTTCTCGTATTTTCTTTTATATTTCTAACGTCACTCCCTCAACTTTTCTAATAGTAATCTTTGAAGTCAAGCTTTTGAAAATATTGGCATACCTTTAACAGAAAAATTGTATGTAAATTGAGGAGTGGGTGGTAGGGATGGGGTTCGGATGTTTGTAACCTTGCCCTTCTGCTAGCGGCACAAATAGGCTGTTTCCGAATGACCCAAGTAGAAAATTGTGTTAAAAATATGCGATTAAAAATAAATAAATTGAAGGCACCATTACTCCTTCAAATTTGTGTATTCTATGATACATTGATATTCACAAAGTTAGATTTTCTGATGCAGGGTGTTGATCCCGGAATCCGAGCTGAGGTTTGGCCTTTTCTCCTTGGTGTGTAAGTACCAAAACTCTTCTGATTTGTTAAATGGTGACTATTTTTTACTATCATTATTAATACAATAGTGATCAAAGTTTCAGAAACTTTGACAGTTCCTTCAATAGTTTCATTGCTTAGCAACATTGAAATTTTGATGTTATGTGCCTTTAAGGTTTTTTTACTCTTTCCTCAGTTTATCTAATGCAAACTGGGATGACGACTCTCTCAACCCTTGTGTACTGATGTATTTGATACGTAAGGGACAGCCATTTTGTATAGTACCCCGTATGTAATAATACATTCTGGTGAACCACTTTTTAAACAGTTGTGGTGATCTTTATGGTTCAGACACCTTTCTAGAACTGCAGTTCCAATTTATATTTCCATGCCTCCCCAAGTATGCGAGCTTCGAGGGTGTGAATATACTGCTTGTTGAACAGTTACTTCAATTGTATGCTTGAACTTTCTACCGGGAGTATTCAGTTTACTGGTTATTAATTGTCTTTTCATAGCAAATTTATTGAAGCACATCAATCCATCTTGAAGACATTTTCAATAAAAAAGTTTTGTCTTCAGTGAAATTTAGTTGTCGGTGGCTCAAATTTTTGTATGCTGATCTTTTCTTTTTTTGTTCTACAGCTATGATTTGAACAGTTCAAAAGAAGCCAGAGATGCCATCAAGAATAAGAATAGGTACTGTGAAGTTGCAAAAGGATCATTTGTTTATGATTAAAGATGACCCAAGAAGAAGTTCTCCTGTTTACATACTAATTCGTGTTTGCCTTTTCAGAGAGGAGTATGAGAAACTCAGAAGACAGTGCCGACGACTACGGAAACAAACCGACGAGAATGGAGGACTCGAGGAAACAGGAAGAGGCTGTTGCAATGGGGATTCTGAGAGCCCTAGTTCAGAACCCGATTCACCTGCTTCTGAAGACGTGGTTAGCGCACGAGAGTCCCTTTCCAGTGAGAGAGAGTTCTCAGAGAACAACACAAGTACAGTTTTGGACAGGACCAGTACCTGTAGACTAAGCACTAGTTCGAGTCCTTCTATTATAGACACCGATTCATCTGATTCTGGGTCCTCTAATGATGACCAAGCGAATGATGTTGATCCACCCTTCGTAGAGTGTCCTTCCCCTACTAAGTCACCTTTAGAGTCAAATGTCTGCCGGACTGAAGACTTTACCAGCTGGCAACGCATCATTCGTCTCGATGCCTTGAGGGCAAATGGAGAGTGGATAGCTTATTCTCCTTCTCAGGCTGATATACCTGAAGACCGAGCACACCGTTCTGCTGAGGCTGTTGGGTTGAAAGATTATGACCATCTTGACCCTTACAGAATTTATCATGCGGCTAGACTTGTGGCAATTCTCGAAGCCTATGCTATTTATGACTCGGAAATTGGATATTGTCAAGGAATGAGCGATCTTCTTTCACCAATAATTTCAGTAGTAAAGGACGACCATATGGCATTTTGGTGTTTCGTGAGTTTCATGAAGAAGGCCCGACATAACTTCAGACTCGATGAGATTGGAATCCGAAGACAACTTACAACAGTGGGAAAAATAATAAAATACAAGGACTCGCACCTTTACAAGCACTTGGTGAAGCTCCAGGCTGAGGATTGTTTCTTTGTGTATAGGATGGTGGTTGTGATGTTTAGGAGGGAGCTGAGTTTCGAGCAGACATTGTGTCTTTGGGAGGTGATGTGGACGGATCAAGCTGCAATTAGAGCCGGGTTAGGGAAATCGGCTTGGAGCAAGATAAGACAGCGTGCTCCTCCAACAGAAGATCTATTGCTATATGCCATTGCTGCTTCTGTGTTACAAAGAAGAAAACAGATTATTGAGAAGTATAGTAGCATGGATGAAATCCTGCGAGAGTGCAACAACATGGCTGGCCAACTCGATGTTTGGAAACTCTTAGATGATGCTCATGATTTGGTGATAATGCTTCATGACAAGGTCGATGGCTCATTCTGATGACTGGCAATATGGTCTTTTATGTGAGCTCAACGAAAATCCTCCTGTACTCACTTGTCACTTGCATATAGAGTTTATGCGCTGATCATCTCTCCGTAAGACCGTTTTCTGAATGTCTGGAAACTCTAAGACAATGCTCTATGATAAGGTCGATGGCCCCTTCTGCTGAACAGTGGGACGGTCTCCCAAGTGAGATCGACTCAAATATTTATGCATCTCATTTAAATAGAGTTCTTAGTTGGTCTCACCTATAAGACCATCTTATATAAGTATGTGTTCACTATGAACTGGTAAAGCTCAGTTGGCAGAAGAGGATCAATCTTCTTATGCAACAAACTCGTGCTGAAGAAGATGGGCTCTCATTCCGCAAGGTATAGGTGGCTGACATCTTTAATTCCTGTAGATTCCATTGAATTTGTCACAAAAATGTAACACTATTTAACACTTTGGACACACCGAGGAACATTTTGCTACCACGTCATGTGTACCGTGAAACTATTAGGCTGAAGATGTAATGGTTCTCGCTTTATGGTCAATCGGTCCATCTTGTATTTGTGTAATTGTTGTACGAATATTATTCCAATTGTTTGATATCTTATAAGTGTCTATTTAGGCTTAAAACTACTAATGATGTGTAGCACGCCTACAATCCAATTCAATGTTTACTATTGCTGTAATTTGTGAATTTGTAAATAACCGGGTAAATGAGTCAAATTGGGATAAAGCTTATCC
This sequence comes from Silene coronaria, assembly GCA_028566215.1. NCBI lineage: Eukaryota > Viridiplantae > Streptophyta > Magnoliopsida > Caryophyllales > Caryophyllaceae > Silene > Silene coronaria. The sequence goes on from JAOWBH010000048.1 coordinate 485,360, forward strand.
TCCAGCGTCTGATTCAGAATCCCAAGGAATCTGCCAGTGTCCTCAGTTGAAATAACATAATCCGATAGAGGTGACTAACTAGAATGGAAAAACGGATCAATTGGGTCGGGTGGGGATCAAGTCGTTTCAGGTTTGTAAGAATTTGTGAGGTCTGATCATTTTTTTGAAGTTTTTTTCTGGGGACGACGAAACCCGCAGTCGCTACACCACCCGAGAGTGATAGGACGGAAGTTTAGAAAGCATGGCCCCGTGCCATAAAATACTTCACGTAATTGCTTTTGAGGAGGCTTAAACCCGAGTACCTTGTAAATTTCACCTAAATTTTAACCACTAGACTCTACCTCCTCAGTTATTTAGAGCTAATGGTTAGTGTATAATAGTAAACATTCAATCTAGTACTCTAGTAATATGTGGTCCGATTTCGAGTTACAAGTCAAGTTCTGGTTTTTAGTCCGGATACAAATTGGGTTATTTGTTAGTTTGCCAGGTCCATGACCAACTAACCTAAACAAAAACGAAATCTACCGTCCGATTAAAGTGACTAATTGAACCTAAATAACAACAAAATTGAAATTAAGATTAACATTAGTAAACGATCTGAACCTGAACAGAATGACCCGATTTGTAACACTCATTCTCTTCCCCACTCCTATAAAAATGACACGTATGGTCTAGATTCCATACCCCCCAACTTCACATCGTACCGCCCACTATACTATTCTTCCCACCTCACAATTTTTCACAAACAGATTCTCAAAATCTCACCAAAAACAACACTTTCTTCGTCACTACTAACTAACTAGTGCTTAACCAAAAAAATCCAATTACGAACCGATCTGATATTCGCTCTTTCTTCATATTTCACAAGCATGGTAAGAAACAATAACCATAGAAACACACCTAATTTCCTCACCACTCCACCTCTCTCTTTCCTCTACTCACAACACAACAACGAAGATTTCGACGAATGCGACGTCGTTTGGTCCGACATCGTCTCACCCACTACTGCTTCAATCACCGCCTCGCCGCGTAAATTCACCGCGGGAATATCCGCAGCAATTCTTGGAGACGACCAGCCGCGAAGTCCAACCTCTGTTCAACGTAAAACGGCGTCGTCTCCTGTAGCGATGATTTCCTCATCGTATTTATTGGGCCGAGGCCGTGGTAGTGGGCCCCGTGGTGAATTTCATATGTCGGCCCCGGTGAAGGTGCCAATTTGGCCCAGTAGTAGGCCCAAGTATGGTGGTTGGGGTGAGGAGGAAGGTGGGGTGGAGGCGGAGGAGGATGAGGAGATGGTGCCGCCTCATGAGATAGTGGCGCGGTCGAGGAAGACGACTGCGTTTTCGGTTATTGAAGGTGCTGGGAGGACTCTTAAGGGTCGGGATATGACTCGGGTTAGGAATGCCGTTTTTCAACAGACGGGTTTTATCGATTGAGTTAGGGAGGGGTAGGGGTCGTTTGGTTCAACATTGGTTCGGAGTTGGGAGCCGTTTTTATTTTGGTTGGTGTCGAAATGTTTAATTGTATCTATATATACATTGCAAAATAAAAGAATGTAAACGTAAACAACTGAATGAGTTGTTTTACTGTTTTTATTTAATACAATTACGAGTACATTTTAATTTTAGTTTTAATTTTGACTAGTTAGAGATATATAGGAAACAGTTTCGCAAATGGTTGTAATTTCGTACCACATTTTTCCAATGTTATCAACAATTATACATTGCACACGAAACTTTTTATTTTCTCACCGTTGATAGGAATTGGAATTCCTCAAATTTTACATTTCTATGAATTAGCTCAGCCAAACGACATACAATCACTTGAATAAGGAAGCAATTAACTCATAAATCTACCTGTTAATATAAATAAAATACGTACATAATTGTAATTCTAATGAACACGGGACAATGTTATACAAGTAATCAAGTATACGTTAACTCACATATAAGTAAAGGCCGGGTCTACAATCGACTTACATGCATCAGATATGATACGTAATGAAGATACACGATAATTACAGTACTATACACCAAAAACTCGTCTACAATTACATGGTGACCTTTGCCATAGGCGAGATTTCACTCTTACAAGACAATCCTTGGTATAAATGTATAACCGCGTCATGATCATTTTGCCCTCAAGACACTTTTTTCTTTGAATTTATAGCCTTACTGACTAAGAAATGGTGAGAACGATGACACCAAATCGTTACTACGGTAAAAGAGCTTGTATCAAAACTGAACTTGCTTACCCTCATACTCCGTATATATCAACAGACTCGCATCAATACATCGTCAACACACTTACCTAGATTTGAAGGCCATACATATAGGAGGCTTGAGCTTAGCCAATGCAAGTATAGACGAGGGTAGAATCCACAACCCGTCTCCACATATCAGTCCCGATGCTACCGCTGGAATCATCAAGCTCGCTTCTCCGCTATTGAACCTATGCCACAAGAACACGACCAAACTTCCTACACACATGTCAATTGCAAAGTAAGCTCCTACGAGGAAGGGTACCGCCATTGCCATTGGGAGCGGGACCCATTGACCTATCTTCTTGGGAGAAAGATCTCTCACTAAGTTTGCGACAATGGCGAACCCGAAAAAGCCGTAACATAACTGCAAGCAATGCTGAGGAAGAGCCGAGAAGCCTTCCACCCCGAGGATGGCCATGTTTCGGTATATGAGAGCATAGGGAGCCTTGTACTCCCCATCGGGATTTCAGATATCGAAGGCCTTGTAGAATAGGAAGAATGTAAGTGGTGCAACCACGCACCCTATAGCGGTCCCAATTGCTTGGCTAAGAAGCATAGATCGGGGCGATGTGAGAGTGAGGTGGCTAGTTTTAAAATCGTGCATTAGATCGGAAGAGATGGAAACTATTGATTTGATCAGACCGCACCCTACAAGCCCAGCCACCACACCTGAATCTTTCCCAGCTAGAGCTGAGAGCACAAAAAGCGCTACTTTTCCATAGTTGTAAGCCATGTTCATGTCAGTGAGACCAGCACCATAAGCGTTGCAGAAACTAAGAGAGGGAGCTAAGATGTAAGCAACGACGACATAGTACCATTTTAACTCTGGAAACATCATGGGTACTATTATGATGGAAACCACCGCAAATAATGAGTAGCCAAGAAGTGCAATCCAAATGGGGATCCTTTCTCTCATAAATAATTCATTTCTCTGAAGTTCATCAATTGACCGATTTTGGGTCTCTTGATCTGGTATATAACAAAATAAGTTATAGGTCCTGTATTCTAAAGTAGAAGAGATCTGTTAAATTTTGAGTGTTTGGTTGGGAGGTTTGGACTTTATATATCGAACTTACATGTGTCACGGCCTTTGTCCTTCAATCGATTGATCATGCTTTTAGCGGTAAAGAGGAGTATCTTGACAAAATTGTAGAGCCCGTCGCCTAAAAGAAGTGCAATAGAAATGAAAACCTGCAAGAATTCATAAGATCAGAACAGAGGTCGAAATTTCATCAACTACCGACTTAATAGTACTAGGTTGAGATTCATTTACATTGACATGTCACTTATGTTCACTAAAAAAACAGATGATCTACCATTCTACCTCTCACCTTGTAACCATTTAGTATCTCAATTCTGGTTAGTAAAAGTACTCATTTACAGCAGATGTAGGCTAGTTTATCTTGTACACTCATTTAGGAACAAAGAAGTGCTAACTCAGCAACACACCTTATAACCATTCAGGCTCTTCATACTGCTTTCAGGTAACGATGACGGAAACCATTTTCCTTTTAGATCCCCGATTAGTGGCCACATCACTCCCCAAGAAAGAACAGCACCCAGAAGCAACGACAAATTAACTATGTGAGAACATATCATTCCTGCTCCCACATAAGTCATGCTGAAATCAAAGTAAAACCTGCAAAATTCAGTACCACAGAATGCCCAATTACGATAAATAGATAGATCACCGAATTTAAACCACTTGAAAATTTTAAAATTGGAATAGGCACTTACGAGTTTTGCCATGCTGTCAAGCCAAATGTCGGAAACTGAGAAAAGCCACATTGGGTTCCACCAGTATAGAACCACTGGAAGAAACCCCAGAGGAAACTGATGGAGAAATATTTCATAAAGCCATGAACTTGCTTCCTGTATGATTGACAGGCAATTATATTATCTGGTGACAAGTAGCTTTCTTTCGAATATCAGATTAGAGCAGAGAGTAATAGAAAAGAGTATTGCATACTTGGCCATTTTGTCTGATTTAGGAGTATGGAACCCATTTATAAGTACGGCTGTTGCAGTTCCACTTGGATAGCTTAGCTTGTAGTCTATTATCATGATCTGCACAACAAATTTCCGAGGAATTAAAAGTGCTGACAAGTTATTTACCGTATGAAACTACATAAAAGTTCAGATGTTCTAAAAATTGTTTTGACTGCAAAAAGATGTGAACTTTTCCCACACATTATCAAGATCAACAATTTCTGTATATCTGATTAGAAGATTAAGTTATCTGCAATCTACTCAATTATGTATTTTATGTTCGAATAATTAATAAATCTGCAGAGGTTTCAGTAACTGATAACTGTAAACGCAAAAGCAGCCTTTTAGAGTACAACAGAAAGCTAAATATAAGAAAAGATCTACATATATGCGGATACGCTCATACGCCACATCGCTGACAAACATTTTGCTCAAATTTTTCTCACGCCCCTATAAGTTGAGTCGTGGATTTCCAAGAATTACATATTGTTTATAATTGGTTCCGATGAGACTGAAAGATACTCAACAAGAAAAATATGAACGAGCTGAATCTTAATTATCAAGTACGGAGTACACTAAAATAAAAGTAATACTTTGCTGATGCTAAGGCAGGTTTGATGGATAAAAATAGTATAAGTCCACCCAAAGATGCATATCATTTTATGACGAAATTCCTTTTCAAAAGTGGAGAAAAACTGATTCTTTTTCACGTATGGATAGAGCATATTAGTCGTCGTTCTCTACCACCATACCTGACTCCTTTTCAACTGTAAAGTTTATGCAAGCACAACACAAATACAAGTTTGCAAGTAAAACCAAAACAACACAATCAACTGAAGTTCCGTGATGCAAAATTGCAAATAGAGAACACCAAACTCCTTTTTATCACAGGCTGTAGATACTGATATTATATTCTTCAACTCCCTTTCAATATGGATAAAGGGTCAAGAAAGACAAAAGGCACAAAAGTAAGTAAGTAACCAAAACCCAAATGGAAACTAAACCCCACAGATGACATATCATTGTAGTGCGTCTATTCCCTTCCTTTGCGTAAACACAACCACAGGTTTGCAAGCACGGGCGCAATTGCAAAAGGATATGATTTAGCTGAAGATACATAAGGTTCATAGTGAAACCGAGTAACCGAGTCCGACTCCTTTCATCACATGATTTAGATACCGATATCTATATTCTTCAACTGTTAAACTCCTTATTAAAATGCACTCGAGGGCTAAGAAAGACTAATCGGTTCAAATTAACCCAAAAGTCAATGCAAAACATAATCCCACAATACATCAGTAAGTGCTAAAGTAGATACAGAATATAAGGCAAGAAAGAAAGCTAAATCAGGAACGTTCTAAAGTGACGATACTGTTAACCACATAACATTAGCTCAGCAAAGAATGTTCCAAGGTAAAACACTTTAATTAGTATATTCTTCTAAGGTTTTATTCTTAATGCAAAGTTCTTATCTTGATAAAATAATTGACATTTAACTATTCTCCTCTTATTTTCATGAAAACGGGCCACGAATTTAAAGTACCTTTCTAAGAGGAACCAAAGCTAGCAACCCAACAAAACTGCTAACAAAAAGAAAACCAGTCATCCAACCGATGCCGGGTTCTTTGTAGCTTCCAGAAACATTCCCTTCTGTATCAACCCCTGCCTGCTCATATGTCCTCTTGTTCAAACCCAATAGATATGAACCAAACCCACCTAATTAATCATGACTCGACATTATTAAATGGCGAAATCATATCACATCACATCATAGCAAATTAACAAATTTGAATAAACAAGTAGCTAAACAAGCTAGATTAGGAAACACATAAGGATGTATCCAGCAAGATTTTTAGACTGTAGTTTCACCTAAATTCATACCCAATTCAATCACCAATAATTCTTCGATTACGTAACATCGAAATCTGAAAATTAAATGCTCTAAAGCGACAGTAGAGATGATGTTCGCTCATTTTAGAGACTCTGCAAATGGTATTAGCAAGGATTTGGCCAAGGTTTATCATTTTTAGCTACGGTAAGTAGTGGCGGATCCAGAATTTCGCGAATAAAGGTTTCCAATAAAAAATCACATAACTAAGACACAATTGAAAAAGAGACTTTACAATCAGTATTACTACTATTAGTGCTAAAGTCAATTTTTTTTTAAAAAAAAAATATCTAATTTTACTGCCACGGTCCACTATCTACACCAACAATGTCAGGCCTCAAAATGATTTGGGGTCGTTTAACAGTAAATATAAGAATGCTAAACAAGATAGTAATCATACAAAAAGGTTAATTACAGAAAAAAAAAATCTAATTTTAGTGCCACCAGTCCACCACTATGTACACCTATAATGCTAGGCCTCAAAAATGATTTGGGGTCGATAAACATAAAACCGTCAACACAGTAATCATACAAAAAACATGTCTTCATATAAAAATGACACAACCAAACAATTCCATACTCGCCACAAAAGAATAAAAACGTAAAGAATCAGTTGAGACGGAAAAGGGGAGTACCTCCAACAGCAATGCTATAACAAGCAACAGCACAAGTTTGAACAACAGTATTCTCTTGTCTAGTAAAAGGAGTAGCAATAAACCCAGCTTTATGAACTATTTGAGTCCAACCTTTAAGTAAAACAAATGCAAGAAGTGCTGCAGAAACATTCAGATTTGGAACTAAACCTGTTGTTAGATTAAGTTTCATTACTATTATACTATATATAATTCCTATTATTATACTTGCAATTATTCCTCTTATTGTTATTTGTTGTGTCCATGGTGGGACCCTCTTTACATTTTCTTCAACATTTTTGTTCATTTCTTCATGATCATGTGATTCTACCTCCATCATTCCCCTTTCATTGTTCATTTTTAAAGAAAGTTGAAATCTTTGGTATTAAAGTCAACTTTATTGATGAAATTTGAGGGGAAAATAGGAATTTGTTGACAAAGATTTGAACTTTTTAATCAAAAACTTAAAAGGAAAATGGAGATTATAAATAAAAATTGAAATTATCTCAAATGGGTAACACTATTTTTAATCAAATTTTATAAAATGATCGAAAGGGTTAGTTTTTAACAGTTATTTGGAAAAACCCATATAATCATTTGGAAAATTAAGAATACCCAGAAATCAAAAATTGGGTTTTTGAGACAACAAATCAAAGGGAATTAGTGTGAATGATTGTAGAAGAGTTGGGTTGTATATATGGTGGGGTAAATTAGTAGTACAATTGTACTATAACAACTTTTTAGTACATGATGTGATGATGATATAGATAGAAGGCAAATAGAATCCAAAAGTGAAAATGTGGGAGGTGTGATTAGATTTGATTAAGAGTGTGTGTGTTTTATTGTGTTTAGGCTTCTCGTTGACTTATGATTCTATCTATCCTACTTGCCATTAAACGTGCGTTGGGGAGAAAAAATGATAATTTAAGTTAAATTTAACTTCATCCTTTCCTCTTAAACTAGAGCATCTCGTCTCGTCTTCTAACATTTGCTACTCCTTCCGTTCCAGTATAATTTGCCAAACGCGTCAATCAGACCTAGCAAACGGGTTATCAGGTCGGGTTTGGGTTGGGCCAGTTTGGGTCGGGTTTGTCACATTTTCGAGTTAGTTCGGGACAGATAGGGTCATTTCGGGTTACAGATTTGTTTCGAGTTTGTTGGTCGGGGTCTCTTTCGGGTCAAACGGGTTGAGTTATTTCGGGTCAAGTCATTTTCGGTCAATGATTAAGAGAGCAAAAGTCATTTTAAGTCTTTATAATTCAATTAGAGTTATGTTTTGTCGAGAAAATTAGGTCGGGTTAAAATAGGTCAGTTTAATTTCCGGTCTTACAAAACTCAGGTAGGATTATATTGGTATGGTCAATTTAGGTTACAATGTCAATTCTGGATCCTTATTTAAGGGATCAAGTCGGGTCAACCAGGTTGAGCTAATTTTATTAGGTGTTTAAGTATTTCATTTGCAGGTAGAGATGGAAGTGGGCATGCAAGTCGTTGGACTGGCATGGCCCATGTTCCATTTTAGCATTAGACAAGATTGGCACAACACGTCAATTGTGAACCGTGCTTGGACTACCATTTTATTTCACCGGCAATGGTGGAGCTAGCACGGGCGGTCGCCCCCTGTCGGATGAAATTTTCGATATTTTTTCAGGTGCGCCTTATGTAATTAGTCGTTCGCCTCCTAAGTTCAATCCTGGCTCCGCCACTGTTCACCAGTACGACACGACACGAAGCCCACATTCGTGGGCGGGGCTGTGCCAATTTCTCCTTCAGGCACGGTGGGCCGGCACGAGACACAACCCACTTCCATCTCTATTTGTAGGTGTCTTATTTATATGTTTATTTTTCAATTTGAAGTCTTTTTCATGAGTTATTTGATCATTCACGTCATTTACATCCACTTGTCATCTGACATTATATTTACATAAAAAATGACCCCCTCCTCTTTCCTTGTTTTTTGTCTAAACCCGATCCAAGTCCGACATGACTGACCCATTTACAGTGGCTACTTTGAAGAGGCATCATGGAAGCGGTAATGTGACACCCTCATATTTGTGCGGAAAATAAACATGAAATTCTGAAATGAAACTGCGTGGATATGTTTGTAATAAGTTCATTTGGGGTAAAAATCGGAAATTTTCAAAACTTGAACCTGTTACTAAGATATCTCAAATGAGAGGTGTCCAAACATTCATGGTCCAACGAAAACTCGTGACATAGAATTCGCGAAAGTGGCGAAAGTGATGTAATACAGACAAATGTGAAGAAGGGAGACATATGTCCCTAAATAAAAATGTATACATGAAAATAAAGCGTAAGTGTATCGCTACAAAGTGGAAACCAAACATAGGTCCCAAGGTAATACTCGCTCGCTAGCTCGTCTGAAACCCAATGTATGCCTCACCTACCTGTCATTCGCA
>JAOWBH010000048.1:510170-520255 GCA_028566215.1 Silene coronaria
TTGCATACCTGTCAATGGGGATAGTGTGCCCAAATTCTTGTTTCAGACGCACCTTTTTTGTCTTTTCAAAAAGACGCAATTTTGCGGTCAAATCTAACCACAATGGTCCAGCTAGTTTACTAAAATGGTCCGTCTTAAGGGAGACCAACTGGGTAGTGTGATATTAGCTTTAAATTTTGGATTTCAAGTATTAAGAGTTGCTCGTAACACATTGGGGATTTCGTATACGTTTATGCCACTCCCGTCATGCCTGTTACTTTCCATCAGTGACTTCCCTATATCACTATAATTCGACTGTTCAGCAATAAGCAACTACTACTCGTACCATATTTTTGTACCGTGGTTCTCATGGGTTATCTGCTAATTGTATTTGTTGTCCATTCATTCCATGTTTATTGGAGCGTGGGATCATGTGTAATATACTTACCTGGTTTTTCATTGGTTCTTGCGTGAGTCATCATCATTCATGTTTGTCAATTAGTGGTAATTGAAAGACAAACATGAGGCTGTGTATATTTGTCAGTAAAGCTGTATATAGCAAGGAAAAGGATGTTGTTTGAGAATTAAGTGCGGTTCTGGTTTGTATTAGATCTTTATTTTGTTTTTAGGCGCTGTTTGTTTTTGACATGCTATTAAAATCTCTTTTACTTGGCTTTTTCATAAGCTTGCTCCCTTAACTGTAGCATCTTCACTTTGATTTATTTCTCTTTGATTAGAGAACTTATTCTTTTGTGATTCTTTTTAGGAACTATTACGCGTCTGAAAACGCAAGGTGTATGCATTCAGGCAGGACATTGGCTTCATCTTTCCTCATGTCACATTGCTAAGAAATTCGGAGGTGAATAATGAGAGTATAGTGGTGTGTAAGAGAATAAACATTGGTCTAGTTAATTTGTGCATTGAGAAACAACAGTATTTGGTTGAGAAGAGAAAGAAGCTTGACAAGATGATGTCCAGATCATATACCAATCTATTAGATTTAGCATCGGGTAATTTCCCAGTGATGGGGCGGGAGAAAAAGCGGCTCCCAAGAGTGATGACTGTTGCAGGAGTGATATCTGAGCTTGATGATGATCAAGCTAATAGTGTTTCATCAGATGTTCCATCATCAATTATACAGGATCGTATAATCATGGTATCTAATCAACTCCCAGTAAGAGCAAAGAGAAGACCAGATAATAAGGGTTGGAGTTTTAGTTGGGACGAGGACTCGTTGCTTTTGCATGTGAAGCATGGATTGCCTGAGGACATGGAGGTTATCTATGTTGGATCTTTGAATGTGGAAGTAGATTTGGATGAACAAGATGATGTATCACAGATCTTGCTGGAGAAGTTCAAATGTGTCCCCGCTTTCCTGCCCCATGATATTCATACGAAATTCTATCATGGTTTCTGCAAGCATCACCTATGGCCTCTTTTTCATTATATGTTACCCTATTCAGCTAGCCATGGTACTCGATTTGACCGCTCGTTATGGGAAGCTTATGTGTCTGCCAATAAGATATTCTCCCAGAGGGTGATTGAAGTGATAAATCCTGAGGATGATTATGTCTGGATTCATGATTACCATTTGATGGTGCTACCAACTTTCTTGAGGAGGCGATTCATCAAATTAAGGATGGGATTTTTCCTTCATAGCCCATTTCCTTCTTCTGAGATATACAGGACGTTGCCTGTGAGGGAGGAGATACTCAAGGCGTTGTTGAATGCGGATCTTATTGGATTTCATACCTTTGATTATGCTCGTCATTTCCTTTCCTGTTGTAGTCGAATGTTGGGTCTGGAGTATAAATCGAAGAGGGGATATATTGGTTTAGAATATTACGGAAGGACTGTCAGAATAAAGATAATGCCAGTGGGGATTCATATGGGGCAGATTGAGTCTGTTCTGAGGCTTGCTGATAAAGAATGGAGGGTGCAGGAGCTTAAACAACAATTCGAAGGGAAAACTGTTTTGCTTGGGGTGGATGATATGGATATTTTTAAGGGTGTCAACCTGAAACTTTTGGCAATGGAACAAATGCTCAAGCTTCATCCCAAATGGCAGGGAAAAGCAGTTTTGATTCAAATTGCAAACCCTGCCAGAGGAAAAGGCAAGGATCTTGAGGAGATTCAAGCTGAAATCCAGGATAGCTGTAAGAGAATTAATGAAACATTTGGGCGCCCTGGTTATGAACCGATAGTTTTCATTGACAGGCCTATGTCTCTGAGTGAAAGGGTTGCATATTACACCGCTGCCGAGTGTGTAGTTGTCACTGCTGTCAGAGATGGAATGAATCTCACACCATATGAGTATATTGTATGCAGGCAAGGAGTCTCTGAATCCGATTATGGTTCATCATCTAGTAAGCCCAAGAAGAGCATGTTGGTTGTATCAGAATTTATAGGGTGTTCTCCTTCTCTTAGTGGTGCTATTCGGATAAACCCATGGAACGTTGAGGCAACAGCGGAGGCAATGAATGAGGCTATATCTATGAATGATGCTGAGAAGCAGTTGCGGCATGACAAACATTATAAATACGTTAGCTCACATGATGTTGCTTTCTGGGCAAGAAGCTTTTTCCAAGATTTAGAGAGGACCTGTAGAGACCACTTCAGACGACGATGTTGGGGAATTGGTTTGGGATTTGGTTTTAGGGTAGTAGCACTGGATCCTAATTTCAGAAAGTTGACCATCGATGCCATTGTCTCTGCATTCTCCAGGTCCAAAAGTAGAGCCATACTACTAGATTATGACGGAACCATGATGCCTCAGACATCCATAAATAAGACGCCTAGTCAAGAGGTGATGAGAATTATCCACTTACTTTCTGAGGACACCAAAAACACTGTTTTTATTGTCAGTGGAAGAGGACGGGATAGCTTAGGTAAATGGTTTTCACCTTGCTCGGAGATCGGCATTGCAGCTGAACATGGATACTTCATGAGGTACTAACCACACTAGCTATACTTGTTTAGTTATACTACTTCCTAGTACATTGTCCCCTTTTGAGCTTGCTGATCCACTTTGAGCATTAGTCTCTCCAAAAGTATGTGATGGTACAATGTTAAGTTCGTCACATTTGATTTCGCAAAATTATTATTTTCATATCACCTTATGTTAAAAGTTGTAATTACGGTATATTTTGAGAAAATAGTGGTCAAAGCTAATTACCCTTGTGGTGACCATATATTTGGGATTGAGAGTAATTTTGTTGTATCTTTTACTTATACATGTAACTTGATATTTGGTCAGATGGTCTGCTGAGAGTGAGTGGGAAATTTGTGGTCAAAATTGCGATTTTGGATGGGTGCAGATAGCTGAACCTGTGATGAAACTATATACAGAAGCAACAGATGGTTCTTACATCGAAACAAAAGAAAGTGCTTTGGTTTGGCATCATAGAGATGCGGACCCAGGTTTTGGTTCGTGCCAAGCAAAGGAGATGTTAGATCATTTGGAAAGTGTGTTAGCCAATGAGCCTGTTTCAGTGAAAAGTGGCCAGTATATTGTCGAAGTGAAGCCTCAGGTTTGTTTAATTTATACTTTTTCTGCTGTTACATTTAGTTTCTACTTTCTGCATGTGTCGTGCAACTGACAGCATCAGGGACAGTAATGCATTACTTTCATTTAATTGTTGGTAAAGAGTTGATGTATATTGTGTCCTATCTTATGCTCCCTCTCTCCCTACAGATAGTTTCTTTTGCAGTTTTAGACAGTGTTGGCCAATAGTTTACTTTTTCTTTCAAAGCATGTTTCGATTTATGGAAGAGGAAGATAGCCCAATTTCATGTATTTGCATTAAAGTACGAACCCGAAATAAATGTAAACTATTTGTGGGTCAAAGGGAGTATGCATTGTGGATCCTACATGTCAATGAATCTGAATATGCTTTATACTGGTTAGGAAAGGTCACCTTACTGGTTCATAAGTATGTAAAGAAAATTTAAAAGTATTTGGTATGCGATGCTACTAATAGCTGATCTTATCTATCTCTGAAGTGGATGAAACACGGGGAGGTACTAGGAGAGCGGTTAGATGATAGATATTAACATTTATACTTGTAGAATAGGTTTAAACATGAAACTTTACCCTGCACATGTTGGCATGTTAATATGATCCATCTTAATAATTGTGATTCTTGAGCATCGTTAGGACTTTTATTAGTGAAGCGAGGTTCAAAAAAGAAAAAATTACGTTTTCCCGGCTTCCGGCTTTCGGGGTAACACCCCCATATTTGGTGAAATGGTGAATCCCCCCTGAATTCCTGGCCGTATATTTTAATGTGGAATCTTTTTAAGAAACGTTAAAAGCGTATTCATAAACCATAGCTCTTGTTTTTACAAAATTGTTTCTGAATTGTTGTTTGGTCTGTTTTATATGTAATTCAGGGAGTGAGCAAAGGTCTAGTAGCGGAGAAGATATTCAACCGAATGGAGGAGATTGGAAAGCAGGCTGACTTTGTACTATGTGTTGGTGATGACAGATCCGATGAAGACATGTTTGAGTTCATTGGGGGCGCTATTAGCAACGGTATCCTATCATCAAATACTTCGGTATTTGCCTGTACTGTTGGACAAAAGCCGAGCAAAGCAAAATACTATTTGGATGACACTCTCGAAGTTATGAATATGCTCGATGCCCTTGCCGAAGTTTCAGACCCTTCTCCGTCCATTGATATTGGGTCTATCGACATTGGGTCAGGAACCCCAAGTCCATCTTGATGTCTTCTTCACTGTTTGTTATGGCTGAACTCGAGTGGCCTGACTTTCAAAAAAGCTCTCAAGTCATTCGGGCACGCGGCGGTGAACTGAGAATCCGTGGTGTTTATAGAGACAAATGCCAACATGAGAGTATTTGTTTCTGATTTGAAAAAGTCTTATCATCGATAAGTGGGAGACTTGGCCGCCTCAATTGTACATAGAAGGTCACCAGGCTTTGCCATTTATCCAATTATGCTGAAAATATTGGTGTCAATATTTGGAGCTTTTTTGGACTTGCTGCCTGGTGGGTAAATTGACTTCATAACAGAAAGCTGGTAATAAAGACTTGTTGAAATCTGGTATAGCTGTGTTAGAGAACTTAAGTATTGTTTTCTAAGTTGAGTTATTTTTTCTGTTGTTGAATTCTTGTTGGTAAACCGTAGACATTGGTGAGTAATATTTCAAGACAGTGAATTTTGGGTTAGGGATTCTACGTGCAAAAGAATGCTGTGTATAGTGATGCTGCTTGGGGACTCCCAGTTAAAAGTCTGCTTCGTGAGTTTGCGTTTCCAGTGTTGCCGGCCTTTTTTGGCTGTATATAGGTTGTGTTGCTCATGTTAACTGATTAACTGTAGTATTTGGTAGTGTGTCTGTGAAAGCTCGTGTTCTTTCAACACTTTGAAGGCGTGAGTTATCAAAAGTTGATCAGACTTGAGGAACTCAAATCAGCTGGAACTCGATAATTTGGCAATCATTCTCGAGCTAAACCAATAATTGTTGTAATCCAGCTTGTACGGTTGTACCGAACTGCACCCAGAATGACCGGTGATAATTCCCTTACAATGAGTCCGCTTTAAAAAGCGTAAACATTGTTGCTTGGACATTTACTCCGCGCTCTTTTGCGCATCTGTTGGCTTTGACAGTGACAATGTTAACTGTGATCGGATGGTAAGAGTGCGTGCAGACCCTCTGGAGTTTCCTATTAACTTGGTGTGGAACTCCCTGAGTACCAGCAATAGGTATAAAATCAATCAATCAATGCGTACAATTAATTTAGGTTACTAATTTTCGATGTGTGCAGTTCTCTCACATGAATTTTACCAGTTTGTTTCTCATTTCGTCTCGTCTCTTCTTTCATGGCTCTTCCAACACACACCCCATCTCGTTATCATGTCCTGCTCCCCCGCCCGGCGCCACTATCTAGTCTTATATTCTTATACATGTTCGTGCAACAATGATCCTCTGTGTACCCATTTTCGATTATGTTTTTCTCCGCTTTAACCCCATTACATATATTTGTTATTTAAAACATCTTAAGAAATTCTTAATTTGGTATAAATTAAAAGAGAATAGAATAATATTATCGATTTTCAGATAAAGAGCTCGTCTTGTGATCATAAAAGATCGACTTACAAAAAAATTTAAGTATGAGATGGTAGAGTTATTATGGTATTTCTAAACAAAAATTATACGAAGTATATAATTCCATAATTCCATGATAAAAAATACGAGTAGATCAAGTCATAGACGACACAACCACCGTAACCTAATACTAACCCAATAATCCGGACCCAATTAATTCGGAGTTTGTTACATGACCAATTAACAGCCGGACCCCCTTTTATACCCAATGCCCACAAGGCCACAACCACCAATATCATCTCTTTTCAATACAAACCCTAATTTCACGTCCGACATCCGAAATTTCGCCCGGTAAGCACTCTTCAGTTCATGTTTTGGGTGATTTTGCTTTATTTAATTAATCGGGTCGGATAATTTTGTCGGGTCTTGTTATTTTGGCTGCATTTGTGTGATGGAAGTTTCATAATTTGTTGGACCCGGATCCGGTTTCTCGTAGACGGGTTGATTGAATTGTTGAATGTCGTATACTGTATGTTTGATTTGAGCCTCATTGCTGCAGAAAGTTTCAATCTTTTTTGTTTTAGTGAGACGACGCATAATATAGTACGAGTATATAAATATAATATGGGACGAGTGCGTTACTCGCATAAAATCGCCTCATTATTGCAACCTTTGGGATTAGACGACTGTGGCGAGAACCGTGAAGACAACGCATCACCTCTTGGGAATTGGGATTGGTTCTGTTTGTTTGTTATTTATGAATGATTATTATAGATATTCGATTGTTTTCGTTGTATATACGTCATTAGAGACGGGGTGCATATATTGTAACGCCTTTCTATGCTTCTGATTGTGCTACAGTCAAGACGATTTTTTGCCAACAAGTTGAAAGTGCATATATTTTAACTGTGAATCCTGATATAATATTAGTCATTCTTGATATTTTTATGTTCATTATTTTGCAGAATCCTACAGTATCAGGCATTCTGGCCCATGTGATGGAAACAACGTCAAATGAGATAGTCCTTAAGAAACCGAAAAGGTTAACATCCGTTGTCTGGAATCACTTCGAGAGAATTAAAAAGGCTGATATTTGCTATGCTATTTGCATTCATTGTAATAAGAGATTAAGTGGATCAAGTAACAGTGGAACAACACATTTGAGGAATCATCTCATGCGATGTCTCAAAAGATTCAACTTTGATGTCTCTCAGTTGCTTGCCAAAAGAAGAAACAAGGATGACACTGTTACAGTTACTAGCTATTTTGATGAACATACTCCACTTTCTACAATCAAGTATGATGTAGGGCCTAATAGAGTCGAGCCTATCTCTGTCGGGAACAGGAAGTTTGACCAAGAGCGAAGTAGAATGGATCTAGCTCGAATGATTATATTACATGGTTATCCATTATCCATTGTCGATCACATTGGCTTTAGAAGGTTTGTGAACGATCTGCAACCAATGTTTGACATTCCAACAGACAGTGCCCTTGAGCTAGATTGTATTGCAATTTATGCATCCGAAAAAAACAAAGTTTATGGTCTGCTAAACAGATTACATGGCAGGCTTTGTATAGCTGTTGACTTGTGGAATTCGCCTGAAAATACTAAATACCTGTGTTTAACTGCACAATATATTGACGAAGAATGGAAATTACAAAAGAAAATACTAAATTTCATTATGATTGATGCTGCTTATACTGATGACATACAATCTGAGATGATTATCAAGTGCCTAATGGAGTGGGACATACAAAGGCGAATTTTCTCCATTACATTTGGTGACCTTTTTACCAAGGATGACATTGTTTTGCGAGTAAAAGATCATCTATCTCAGAATAAGCCCGTTTTGTGTAATGGTAGACTGTCTGATGCCCTTTTGTGTAATGGTAGAATGTTTGATGTGCGTTGTGCCGCACATGCACTGCGGTTGATGGTTGAAGTTGCCATGGATGCACTGGGTGAGGTGATACACAAAATAAGAGAAAGTATTCGGTATGTTAAAAGCACGCAGACTATGCAAGGAAAGTTCAATGAAATGGCCCAAAAAGTTGGAATCGATAACGAGAAGAGCTTATTTAGTGATTGTCATATGAGATGGGACTCAACTTGTGTGATGCTTGAAACAGCTATGGCTTATAGAACAGCATTCTCTCTGTTGCAGGAAAATGATATTGCCTATACGTCAGTTCTATCTGAAGAGGAGTGGGAATGGGCGAATTGTGTGACTGGCTACTTAAAGCTTTTTGTCGAGATAACCAATGTAATGACAAGCAGCAGATCACCCACTTCAAATATTTACTTCCCCGAAATATGTGATGTTCATGTGCAGTTGATTGGTTGGTGTAATAGCTCTGATGAATTTATCAGATCCATGGCTTTGAATATGAAAGCCATGTTTGACATCTATTGGAGTAAATGCAGTTTATCATTGGCGATAGCAGTAATCGTTGACCCCAGATTCAAGATGAAGCTGGTTGAGTATTATTACCCCAAGATTTATGGCAGTGCTGCTCAAGAATATATCAAGGAAGTGTCAGATGGCATTAAAGAGCTTTTCAATGAATACTTGATTGGTTCAACATCGGTTTCTGTTGATCACGGTGTTGGAAGTAGTGCCAATGGGGTTGGCAGTGACTCGCAGGATCGTTTGAAAGACTTTGATAAGTTTCTCCACGACACATCACATGGCCAAAATACAGTCTTGGACTTGGAGAAATACTTGGAGGAACCTGTTTTCCCTCGTAGTCACGATTTCAACATCTTTGATTGGTGGAAAGTTCATACCCCAAGATATCCAATCTTGTCCATGATGGCACAAGATGTCCTTGGCATTCCAATGTCAACGGTCACATCTGAGTTGGCTTTCAGGACCGAAGGCAGAGTTGTAGACCAGTATCGGAGCTCGCTAAGTTCAGAAACCATGCAGGCTTTCATTTGCACTCAAGATTGGTTGCAGGCAGAAAGTGAAAGTAGAGTAGATGATACCATGTCTCTGAAAGGTTAGTTATTGTGCAGTGTGCATGATGGCATATAGGTAGAGTTATGAGTTAATTGGATTGGTTACGTTATATTAACATGAGACAGTCCTTCACGTGATTGTTTGATTAACTAAAATGGGTTTCGCCAACCTTTAATTGTGCTTATGTTGTGTGCAGAATCTATCCCCTCATCGAGTTACTCTCCTGTGCCGTTGTGTGTTGAAGCTAGTTATTGTCCTTAATGCGGTATGCTTTTCAACACGATCAAACGTCTGTTTTAGATGCATTCCATTCTAAGCAGAAACTTGTGTAAGATTGTGTCAGAATAATTGGCGCAGTGTGGTGAGCTCTCGAAGTTCCTAATTGAGAAAAAAATACATCACATCCCTATATGACCACCACATCTTACATTCTTACCCTATACTTGTTGCTCATACTTTGCACAGAATAATTTCGCTTGACGACATGTCTGATTCTTGAGTCATTACGACGGGGCAGGGCAGGGCAAATTGGCTCGCACCAAGCAATGTTCATAAGAGTTAGTTGTTGGAATTTGTTTGGTTGGTAAAATCAAAATACACATTTCTTCCACATCTTTCTCTCTATCTCATTCTCTCCTTAACCGTCTACTATCTAGCAAGCTCAAGTGGCTTATGAAGCACAAAATGGACTCATCAATGGTGGAAGGCTAGGGTGAGTATGAGGTTGGCTCTTATTTGAATATACTAGTTGGTTGTACCGCGCGCAAAAGCGCGCGGCCCCCAAGATATTTCGATCGGTTATGTTTCATGTGCGTGCTAGCGTTTTTTTATGGGTCAGATTGTACATACATATTGGGTGCCGCTTACAATGAAACTATTGGTGTTCTATTGTTTTGATGGTTGAATCGATTACAATCATTTGTAAATAAATCATATTTAGCTTTGTTGAGAGCGTGAATATCAGAATATAATTACGCCTTTTGCTTGGATGGTTAATTATTGAAGACCACAATTACATGGAATACACAAGCATTAGTAATATGTTCTTGGGAAGTAACCAAAACAGATGTACCAGGC
>JAOWBH010000048.1:520355-532910 GCA_028566215.1 Silene coronaria
CCTTGTCCCCTCTACCCATTTCCTCTCACAAACTACCCGTCACAAGATCCGACCCGTCACAAGCAAGACTAATTGAAAAGTAATACATCACATCAGAATAACTCTCTCTAAATTTAAGACTAAAAGCATATAAAGAGAACCCCAAGAAGTAGGAATTGAGCCTCACGCCATGTCCCAACCACGCATCCTAAAATACTATACTAACTTAGATATCAGAGAGGGCCTTTTCGGACATCCTCCGAGGCCTTGTGTTGATTGCACATATACTATCCAAGGCAGACAAGGAACATCACACCAAATATCCGAAAGAAGCGCGTTGACCTGATCTGAGTTTGAGTGATAGTGACTTTATTATTTTAACCTGAAACAACAACAACACCACCACCAACAACAATAATAATAATAAGGTTGAGTCGAGTTATTTAAACTTAATAAGGCTGAATTTAAGCGAACTGAACTGAGTTGGAGTGTGATGAAATAGGCTTAGCTGAACTGAGGTGGGTTGAATTGGTCTAGGTTGATCTAAAGTGAGCTGAAATTAAGTCGAAAAAAATAAGGCCTTAATGCTGTAAAAAATGAAAATTAGCAAAAGGGTGCTGATTTTCACGGTACAGATTTTACTCATGGAGTACACTATTGACAAATATACTCCTAAATAAAGAGTACACCATTGCTACGTACTGCAGCACTGTGGAGGAGAAAGGAAAATAAAAAAAATATAAATTTCAAAACAAGCCAACGTACTACACTACTATTGCCGGTAACTACTACGGAGTGCAACATTAACCACCCCTAACCCTCGCCGGTGAACCAAACCACCACCTTGTCGAACGGCCCCTCTCCCCCACACCTATCCCTCGCACGGTCAAACCTCTCAGCATTGACCACGGCTCCAACGTCGGCGGACTACCGTCAAACCACACTAGTTACAACTAGCGTAAACAACCACCAACAAACCCGCCATACGACACTTATTTGTCCTTGATTAATTTAGACGTAATCTTAATTAAAAATCAAGAAGATTATAAATAAGAGTCAAATTAATTATTAGTATAGTATTAACGAATTAAATACATGTTCATCACTCGATTAATCATTCATAATGGAAGAATTTGGACGAGGTTGAATAAGATTAAGATTTTAATAATAGAGAGAATGTAGAGAAAGTTAGGTTTGATGTATACTTCCTCCGTTGAAGTCCACACTGCATGTTTCTATTTTGTATACTATTTACAATCGAACATTCAATTTCAATTTTCTCTCGATACATAAGTGAAAATATATCTATGTGAGATTTTCTTTAATTTGTCTTTAGAAGTACATTAAAAATATTTCACTTTTATAATTTTTGCAAATATATAGCTAAAGATATTTATCGCGTAAAACACGCGTTGATAAACGTAAAAAAACAAACATGTAATGTGGACTTGAATGTGGGAGTATTAGTCAAGCACAAATACTACCATACCATCAGTTGCATAATAAACACTGTATTATACAATATTATACATTTAATCGAGCTTTTGTGTAATGTTTCTGAGTTAATTAAAGTTTTTTTTTATGTTTAAGTGAGTGGGTTAATATACTATACATTATACCTCAGATTCTTTAAAACAAAACTCAAAAATTTTAGTACAGAGTTCAGGTTCTACACCATACAACTGGAGACAAATGAAAAGTTTGATGTAAAAAGTACTGAAATGATTAAAATCGTCTGCGAAAATAAACAACGTTGTAAAAAAAGAAAAAAAAAAAATCAATACCAACCAACCTAACCTAACCTAACCTAAAATTGACCCAACTATTCCGGATCCAAAAACCATTGTTAGATCACATTAATCTTCATTTTCGGATCCCTTTTTACCCCCCTTTTTATCGGGTTCTTCTCCCAAATCATATCATCTCAATACAAACCGTAACCCTAATTTTGCCGGACCATCCATCCGACCCAGAGAAATTTCCACTGGTAAGCATTTTTTCCTTCACATTTTCATCAATTTAAGCTAAACCCACCTCGATTCTTCAATTATTTACTCTAATCCATCTTTTGAATCCGATTTATTATATGGGTCTCGTAATTTTTCCCCTAATAATTGAATTTATAGGAGTAATTGTGTTTGTTAGACTTGATATTATGATGTTTGGTGCGAAATTGATGTTTGAGTTTATCAATTGATGTTTTTATGACATGTTATTGAGAAAGATTCATTGTTATATTGAATTGGATCCGTTTTGTGTAAATGGGTTGATTTTATTTGGTTGAATTTCGTTTGTATGAGGTAAAAAATTTAGAGGGTATGTTGAATTGGTGAATATAGGCTTATAGATGCAGAAAGTTTCAATCTTTTTGGTGTTAGTATGGTGACACATTATGTGGACTATGAATTGAGGGTTTTGGGGTTAATTGACTTTACCAGCTAAACTAGTTGATAGCAATTAGATATAATTCAGCGCGTAGATTTACGCTTTTGTGTAAATGTAGTATTGTGACCATTGTAATTTGACAATTCTGAGAAAGATACATTTCCCTCGAGTTGGATTCGTTTTGTGTAAATGGTGACTTTATTGGTTGAATTCCGTTTATGTATTTGGAGGGTACATTGTACTCGTGATTAGAGACTTGTAGCTGTCTTCTTGGTGTTCGTATGATGACACTTGAATCCATAGCTATGTTACCTATGTGGATTATGAATCTAGGTGGTCGTACTTTCGGGGTTAAAAGACGTTACCGGTTAAACTAGTTGATCGAAATTGGATATAATTCAGCGTACATTTACGCTTTTTATGCAAATGTAGTATTGTGACCAATGGTATTTGACAATTCTGAGAAAGACATATTCTCACTGACTCGGATCTGTTTTGTGTAAATGGGTTGATTTAATTGGTTGAAATCTGCTTGTATATGCTCAGAAATTCGGAGGGTATGTTGTACTCGTGATTATAGACTTGTGTATATGCTCAGAAGTTTCAATTTTTTTGGTATTAGTATGGGTGACACATATATGATAAATCCTTAGCTATGTGGAGTTGTGGATTATGAATCTAGGTTTTAAGGTTAATTGACTTTTCCAGTGATCGAGATGGGATATAGTTCAGTGCTTGCATAATGCATTTACACTTTTGTGCAAATGTAGTATTGTGACCGTCGCAATTTGGCAATTCTCAGAAACTTGTGCCTCTTGGATAGTATTATTTTGCTCTTTATGTTGATTATTGTTTCTGGATTATTGCTACATTTACTCAAACGGTCAAACCTGCTCCCTCTATACCTTTTTTCCTTCCCATTTCATTCTATGTCATCTCCAAGTTGTGGCTTCGACTGCGAGTTCTTCCATCTATATATTACCTTTTTTCTTAAAAGATATTGTTTTGTGAAAGACTTTGAATAATGAATATAATTACATCACTCTCATTTATTAACATTTTATATCTTTCAATAAATAAAAAAAGTGAAATGGGAAGAAAAAAGAAGTATGGACGGAGGTCTCGTTGTAGGAGCAGTTAGAAGGTGTAAGTGGGTTTTCGAAGAGTAGATTGTCGAGTTAGTTCTTGATTGAGAAAACTAACATCGTGCTTTATTTCATGTCATCGCGTTTCTAATCTATGGCATCTAATGTTTTTTTTTTCAAATGTTTTGGACTTGTTGGCCAGTAGGAAGTATTTAAGTCTAATAACTACGTCAGAAATGCTTTAATCTCTGAATATTGAATTATGGGAATATCTCTTTATAACTAGTTATAATTTGGCTTGCGTTGTTGCTTCTTTTGCAGAGGTCTACGATATTGTTCCCATGTGATGGAAACACCAAATGAAATAGTTCTTAAGAAACCGAAAAGGTTAACATCTGCCGTTTGGAATCATTTTGAAAGAATAAAAAATGCCGATGTTTGCTACGCAATTTGTGTTCATTGTAGTAAGAGGATGAGTGGATCAAGTAACAGCGGAACAACACATTTGAGGAATCATTTGATGCGATGTTTGAA
This sequence comes from Silene coronaria, assembly GCA_028566215.1. NCBI lineage: Eukaryota > Viridiplantae > Streptophyta > Magnoliopsida > Caryophyllales > Caryophyllaceae > Silene > Silene coronaria. Next base: position 524,339 of record JAOWBH010000048.1, read on the forward strand.
AAGGTCCAACTTTGATGTTTCTCAGCTTCTTGCTAAGAGAAGGAAGAAAGACAACACTGTCACTATTACAAGCTATTTTGATGAAACCCAGCCAAAGGGTGAGCCTATTCCCCTCGCAACTATCAAGTATGAACCGAATACTAAAAGGGCTGCACCTATCTCTATCGGAAACACCAAATTTGACCAAGAGCGAAGTAGGATAGATCTTGCCCGAATGATCATATTACATGGCTATCCATTGGCCATGGTCGATCATATCGGTTTCAAAGTGTTTTTGAGGAATCTGCAGCCAATGTTTGACATTGCAACCAACAGTTCACTTGAGCTGGATTGTCTGTCCATTTACGCATCTGAGAAGCAAAAAGTCCAGGGAATGCTACACAGACTACATGGTAGGATTTGTGTTGCAGTTGACTTGTGGAATTCACCTGAAAATGCTAGATATCTGTGCTTGACTGCACAATACATTGATCAAGAATGGAAGTTTCACAAGAGAATACTCAACTTTGTTATGATTGATGCTGCTCATACTGAAGACATACAATCGGAGGTGATTATTAAGTGCCTTATGGATTGGGACATTGAACGTCGTATATTCTCCATCACATTTGGTGACCTTTTCACCAGTGATGATATCGTTTCCAGAATAAAAGACCATTTATCTCAGAATAAACCCCTTTTGCTTAATGGTCGACTGTTCGATGTGCGTTGTGCTGCACATACCCTAAGGTTGCTGGTTCAAGATGCCATGGATGGTCTACATGAAGTGATACTTAAGATAAGAGATAGTATTAATTATGTTAAAAGCACGCAAGCCATGCAAGGGAAATTCAATGATATAGCCCGGAAAGTCGGAATAGATAATGAGAAGAGCTTGTTTGTTGATTGTCCCATGGGATGGGACTCGACAACTGTTATGCTGGAAACAGCTTTGGCTTATAGAGCGGCATTCACCCTGTTGCAGGAACATGATTCTGGATATATTTCAGCTCTTTCTGAAGAGGAATGGGAATGGGTGAATTTTGTGTCCGGCTATCTGAAGCTTTTTGTGGAAATTACCAATGTAATGACAAACAATAAATCTACAACTTCGAATATATTCTTTCCCGAGATTTGTGATGTTCATGTGCAGCTGGTTGATTGGTGTCATAGCTCAGATGAGTTTATCAAATCCATGACCTTGAAAATGAAAGCCAAGTTTGATCTATACTGGAGTAAATGCAGTTTATCATTGGCTATAGCAGTAATTGTCGACCCCAGATTCAAGATGAAGCTAGTTGAGTATTATTACCCGAAGATATATGGTGATGATGCACAAGAGTATATCAAAGAAGTTTCAGATGGCATCCGAGAGCTTTTCAATGAATACTTGATCGGGTCATCCTCGGTTTCTGTTGACCATGGTGTTGGAAGTAGTGCCAACGGTGGTAATAGCAATGAATATCGTGATCGTTTAAAAGACTTTGACAAATTTCTCCATGAGAGTTCACATGGTCAGAATGCAGTCTCAGATTTGGACAAATACCTGGAGGAACCCGTTTTTCCTCGGAATCATGATTTCAATATCTTTGATTGGTGGAAAGTTCATACCCCAAGATATCCTATTTTATCCATGATGGTGCAAGATGTACTTGGGGTTCCAATGTCAACAGTCAACCCTGAGTTGGCTTATAGGACCGGAGATAGAGTTCTCGACCAGTATCGAAGCTCTCTCAGTTCGGAAACTGTGCAGGCTTTGATTTGCACACAAGATTGGTTGCAGTCTGAAATAGTAGATGCTAGACCACATGATAACATGTCTTTGAAAGGTAATGTAGTTTAATTTAATAATCTTCTTTTTTAGTTTTTTTTTTTTTTTTTTTTTTTTTTTTTTTTTTTTTTTTTAATAGAACACCATCATATTCTAACTGTGACTATGTCCCATGCAGAATCCATCCCCTCGTCAAGCTATTCTCCTGTGCCGTTGTCTATTGATGCTAGTTAATGCTCTTACTGTGGTTTACTTTTCAACATAATCTATGTTCTAGATTCTAGTTGTAGACTCATCTTGTTGTAAGCACAAAATCTTGGGTAGACGATCCTACAGTAAGACGGTGATTTAATCAGGTCACACTGTAAGACCGGCCTGCCCACGCCTCGTTAATAGTTCTTTGGATTACCTTTGCTTGATCCATGATTCAATTTTCATTGCAGGTAACCTGGAAAGCCCTACCCCTCTAAGGACGCGGATGTCTGACCCTATGCTCTAAAAAAGTCAGTCTCGTCAATTGTAATAAGACTCACCTATGCAAGACTTGTGGGTCATTCTTTGGAGTAATGGCGTGCAAATTCATGAAGCAATTTGCATCGTTGGGATCACACGTACACATCCTATTTGTTCTGTTAGGATGCGTACATCCAGCAACGCCCTTGAGGATAGTTGTTTAAACTAGATGTTGTGGGAATGAGGATAGTTAATCTCTTCCTAATTTGTTTAGTCTTTTTTACTCCGACTTTCCGCCTTTTATGCTGTAGCCTGTAGGTAAGCTTTTCATTATGCAACCATTGTCATAGATAAAACAGTTATGCTAGTTTGCTACTCATATAATTTGTGTATGTATATCCAGTTTTCTCAGATCTATATCTCATTTGCTACTTGCTAGCTGATAAGGTCTAGTGCAGCTGGTAATGGTTATTCAGTCACTACCGACCGTACAGACGAGTCATTTGGTCTCTGTCAGTCTGTGGCGGGTGATTTGTCTTCTTCTCGCCAACCACCATCCCGCGAGGCTCTCAGGTGATGAGTTCCGTAATTGAAAAGAGCCAGGATGTTGTTCCAGCATTCGGACACCTGATAACTAGACGTCTCTAGGACTCTAGTGAGTAGTACTCCCTCAGTCCCTCCCTTCCAAACTAAAGGTAACATGAACCTACTTTTCTCCTCACAAAAAGTGGGTTCATGTTACCTTTAGTTTGGATGAGAGGGACTGGGGGTATGAGTCGGATGTTAGTTTATATACTCCCCAGTCCCTCTCATCCAAACTAAAGGTAACATGGATCCACTTTTCTGAGTATATAAACTAACATCCGACTCATTTACCTCGTCATTACATAATACCTACGGAGTATGCTAGAATATACGTTAAATCGGTTAGGTCATCTTTCGAATGACCCATCACAACTAATTACATCTATTGTTATGTGCTAGAATAATTGTTGAACTTTTTTTTTAATGGTCCTTTTTGTTTTCGCATCAGATTATTCTGTAATCTGTAATTTCTCGGGAACAATAAAACTTTTATCTTCTCTACACAGTAGGTTGAATGTAGCTAATAATTTTGACATGTTGTCGTTAGTGAGCCATGTTAAATCTGAATATTATAAAACTCGAGTCCAATCTTAAAAAGGGGTGAAGAAACCTTTTAAGAACATTGACCTAAACTTTGTATTATTATTAAATAAAGAAAATCCTAAGATCTTACATGAAGTGGAATATTATTTGATAAGATACCCTTCAGTTGTCCTTGGTAGTAAAGTATAGTAAGTAGTAAAGCTTGTATCCTACTTTGCATGAATGAATGGTCATACATTTTAGATTATTATTATTATTTATTAATTTGGCCTCTCCTTTAGACTTTACAAAAGCTTAGTCTTTTCAACATGCATGTATAGACACCAGCTAGCAAGCAATAGTGTAATATATACATTGAATTGAATACTCTCTTTGTATCGGTCTCTTAAGATGGGAATACTCATTTTAATATTAAAACATGTTAAACAACACTTCGTTTACATATATAGATGAACCAAAAAAATTATTTGGTATGGGTAGGACAGAGCGCGCGATTATTGCTTCGTTAAGCTGGACAATCCTAGGGAACCGAGAGCTCCAATTGAGCCATTTTCGGTAAGCAGAAGTGCAGAACCGACAATGCTAGGTGAACCGAAAGCCAAATTATGGTGTCGAACTGCGCGCTAAGCCGCTAACCTAGATCCCGCAAAGGGTGTTGGTCGATCCATGATGGCGGACAATACAATTGGTTATGGAAGTCAAAATCCGCTTAGCAACGTGTAACAACTAACAACTCACCTGTCAATCAATCAGCCCTGAAAATAGATAGGGCTAAAGCTCGTGACCTATATATACTCAGACGTTAGGGCAAGTGTCAAACACTAATACGAACTAGTCCCTAAATATTACTCCGTATGTTTTTGTCAGGACACGTTTTTAGTCTTCAACCAGCCCCGGAAATGGATAGAAGCTGAAACTCGCAACCTGTATATACTCAGCCGTTAGGACAAGTGCCAAACACTGCAAATTAGTCCCTAAATACTACTCCATATGTTTTTATCGGCACACATTTTTAGTTTAAGTGCTCGCTTAGAATGAAAGTAATAATTATCGGAGTAATAGAGACTAAAATAAGAAGAAATGAGAGAAGATGGGTGGTTAGTGATGGTTGTAGAGGGTGGAAATAGAAGGTGGGGGAGGAATTATTCCCTCGAAATAATGCATTCCTTGAGGGGAAGATGAGTAACTATTACTTCCTTAATGGAGGAATTATTACACTATCTTCTCCATTTCTATCTTCAACTTTCATCACTTTCCTCCATTTTTTAGTTCATTTAAAGTCTATTACTGCAGTAATTATTACCTTCAATCCAAGCGAGCCCTAAGACGGATATGTCGACGAATTTATGGTTGATAAATATCATCTCAGAAGTTGTCCCTCCTAAGATTCCAATTGATTGTGCATGGTATGTGTCCTCGGCATAAATCTTATAAAAGATCTTTAAAGTTATTATTCTGCTGCCGTTTTCTTTTGTCTGTAATATGCTTCATGACGCCACCTTTCCTACGATTTTTAAGATAACGTGCATGGGGAACATTATTTTGCCCTCTTTTTTAAAGGATAGTGTGATGCCTTTTTAGGGGTGGTACCGAGTCTCTATACATTTATATACGGAGCATATTGTAAGGTTTGGCGTTTTGTCCGAATTGCCTAATTTTTTGTTCCGGAAAAGTTTAAGAGGCATAACTCGTGTTTACGATTTCAGAAAGTGACAATTTTTTTAAAAGGATTGTGTGATGCCTTTTAGTGGCACAAATTCTCGTTTGTTACGGTCGATATTCGTTACAAGGTTGTGACGGGTCAAGTAAAATCCACATTGATGGATAAGACAAATTATTTGTAACTTCCTAGACACTTTAATTGTTGTCTTATCTACCACCCATGTGTGTGATACTTGACCTGTCACTCACTTGTGACGGATATATCCTTCACAAGTAAGACTTATTGCTTTAGTGGTGGTACCGAGTCTCAATACATTTATATACGGAGTATACCATATATGATAATAAAGTTTATTTATAAGTATGCAATTTAATCAATTGATTTAGTACATCATAATAAAAAGTAGTTAAGAGAATATTGTTGGCTATACTTTGTGACGTATGATGAGTTTTATCAGTTTTCTTCTTTACCTGAATCACTGTTTACATTGATAGCATATAATATTGACTTTGTGATCTAAAATTTGTAATAATGTTATAAGATAGTACCTTATATTATTACAAGTAATCCTACCACGTGCCCGGACATCGTCAATATCTACCAACTAGTTTATTATATATGTGAAAAAGAAATACCGACGAGACTTAGTATCATCCTTAACCGTTTAATTAACGTCATTTCATTTTTCTTTATTAGATACCAAGAATATAGGTTTGAATGGACATTATCAATTATATCATTAGATGAAAAGGTACTTTTATTATAAAATCAAAGCTAAGAATATAAAGTTGTGTTGAGAATAAGACATGACTTGTTATGAACAAAAGCTAATTAATAATACTCCCTCCTACTCACTATAATTTTCCCTATTTCCTAAAACGGATTATTCAGGTTTTCTTCCCCTTTTTTATTTTGGCAAGTTTTTATTAATATTATACTCTTACCTCTCTCCAATCACCAAACCTCACCATATTCTTTATTAATATTTAATCATAATTATTTATACCTCTCTCCAATCACCAAACCTCACTCATATAATTTATTAATATTTAATCATAATTATTCATACCTCTCTCCAATCACCAATCCCACTTATAATATTATACTCCCTCCCTAAATTTTTGTGCCCTTCTAAAAGGGGAAGATTATAGTGAATAAGAGGGAGTATTATATTATATATTACATGTTTAATTTAGTAATCTTATTATTACGTCCATAATATTATTACTCTATATATATTCCTCTTTTAAGTAGCGAATATTTCCATATTATTACTATAGTTTTATCATAGAATATATACTTGGCTATAAATTGATTAATGTGAAGCAATTTTTACAGCGGTAAAAAAAAACATAAGCATGAAATTAAGAATGACTACTTACTTATTTGCTCTCCTTTTATTTCCCTTTATTTTACCTTTTCAAGGAGTTCATGCAGAATCAGAATCTTGTCAACAACCACTTCTTGCACATCTGGTACTTATATTTTGCATAAATTTAATTTACACGTTTCATAGCATGGTTCCGTTAATTCGAGCTAGTTTTATATGAGACGATTTTATAATAATTTTATTATTATGAGTCATCTCACATAGTAGATGATATAATCAATAGGAGACAAATCAATGTTTTTTTTTTGGTATGCATGAGACAAATCAAAGAAGTTACTTAGATATATATGGTTATTTATTAATATAAATTAATTAGTTTTACAATATCTCTAACTCAAAAAGAGATATTGCTATCATCTCTAACTCAAAAAGATTTTTCTTCAAGAATAATTTATTTGCCAAGGATTTTGCATTGTAAATGCTACTTAACTTGGTCCGCAACTTCTTAGGATTTGTGTCTTCTAACAACTATACTTGATTTTTAGTGCAAGGCTTATCGAATTTTACTAACCGTGCACAATTTCATGTCCTCCCATTTGAGAATTTGAACATCATTGGGATTCTTATCTTCAAGAGTCACATACAAACCCCCTGCTGTATGAGAACAACCTTTATCATGATTTGTCACAATGAGAAATTGTTCTCGCCATTGAATAATTCCGTTTCAAACTTCGTACCAAAAGTTTTCTCCATCGATTTGTAGCTTTGATACCACTTGTTGGGGTTTTTGGTATAAATAATATATTGGCAAAATGCATGACACAATATTTTGTTATAGGATTAACCCAATACATACCCAACTTTGTATTATTATTCATTAACCTTAACAATAGAAATCAATCCTCCAACACTTAGCTACTAGCTAAGATTTCCAACAATGCTTAACTCGGGATATTAAGCATTACACTCATGCATATCCAACATGACTAATAATCTACTAATCGTAATCTGTCAATTATCGAACACTCAAATTAATTATGACTAGAATGTTGCTCGTGCGTTGCATGGATTCTAAAATAATTGACTAAATTATATAATGTGTAAGTATGTTTTAACCTTCATTATGTAAAGTGGATTGTAGCACAATTTTAATTCTAGCATAATTTGATTAACAAACATTTTTGCTTCATCATGTGATTTTATTAGTTAAAGTAATTGAAACTTGGGTGATACATTTTTTTTCCCTTTAAAAAGTCGTAGTTTTGAGAGGTGTAATTGATAAAACAAAACAAAAATGACAATCCATTTGCATTTCCAATCCATTTAACATTTCCTGCGTTTTACACAATATGTACACAATACATGTCTTCTCTCTTTTTATGTTTGTATGTGAAGCATGATAAATGACTAATATGTTTACATTTGATATGATACTCCAAATGTTCTTACTTTTTGGTTCATGGAACGTGTTTGTTTTTCAACTTTATAAAGTACTCATTCTCATTCAATGAGTTCTTGACATTCGATAGATGATTTACCTTTTCTAGCAATTGGTAATTTATTAATAAAATTATCTTCTAATCACCCTCCTCAAGACCACCTTAGTTCGACCTGACTAACTCTTACTATATAACTAACCTCCCTTACTAACGAAATCAACCTCATTACCGCTTGAAGCAACCACTTCTACCTCTACTTCTACCCATGACTCACATGAAACACCCGCTCTAACCCCAAAAGCAACCTTATTACTAATTAGAAAGTCAACCTACTTAAGAGAAAACTAATTCCCACCCTCGAAAATCCTCTTTCCGTTTCCCATAAAAAATTAGTTGAACATGTCACAAAAAAATTTGTAGATCTAATTGTATATGAGGTAACATTCCTTGTTACTTATTAGTAATATACCATGCTCCTACCTCTGTTTACACTTAAACTTTTGTTTTTATTCTTTTCACCTCTACCACTTAACTAACCACATCCCACATAATCAACCTCGACTCATTACTCCTTTAATTGACATCTCCAACCCACCAATACTCTGCTCAAATAACCCCTCGGTTCACATGAAACAATCACTCTTACCACCCGAAAGCGAACTTAGCCCTTAAAAAATAAACTTACTCACCAAAACACTTATTCCCTACCTCCCTCGAAATCTCCTTTAATGATTTTAAATATTAAAAAAATAACTTTCTAATTCTTATAGGGAAAAATTGTAGACAATTAATTATTTACTAATTCTAAT
>JAOWBH010000048.1:533289-545256 GCA_028566215.1 Silene coronaria
GTGTTGTTTTCCCAACGATAACTACTTTGTGCTGGCTTGTAGCAGGACTGCTTTGTGTAAATTTGATGGCCATTTGATAAATATCGGCAATCTCGGCTATCTGACTATCTCGCTACAAAAATATCGTCTAGACGAAGGAGGTGGTGGCCCCACATCAATGACGTGGCAATTCAGGACCTGGATTTGGATGCCATAGCTTGACCGCCTTGACGAGGCATTCAGTGAAGATGAGGAAGGGATCCAATGGAATGGAATCCAGCTACAGCTTTTTAGGAAGTCTTCCGGAAAATGTTGTCCTTTGGCACTGAATGATCACAAATTCTTACTTGTGACAGTCACAAGTTATGACACCAGTCAATCGATATAAATAATGTGACTGTCACAAACAAGACTTGATGATTTATTTGAATCAACTGGAGCAAACCTGTGGATTATTGTTGGTCCCGGTACACATGAAATCACCAAAACTCCAGTGATGAATATGATAACCAGGCTTGTACTGCGCAGTGCCCACTATTGTTGGTCCCGAATGTATTATCTTTTACGATTTTTTTTAACGTGGCAGTGTGCCCTGCAAGGGCGTACATTAAAAATCCAAATGTGGAAATACTGAATGAATTGATCATTGAACAGGGGAGGAACAACTTGGGTCTTCGGTAGCTAATGAATAGCTTCTTCAGATCACCCGTCTCACGCAGCAGATTTACGTGTTTTTCAACCAAGAAGGCAACGATTTCATCATAACAGATTCGGGGAAGGAATCAAATGAGAAAAAGTAACTGCAATAATATGAAATTAAAACTACATGTTTTTCAGCTGACAAACAACTGAAATAAATCCTATACAATGTATCTCAAAAATTGAACTTGTAGGAAAGGGACGACCAGATTGATCTCGGTCTCCCATCCCAATTTTTTTTTTTTTTTGTTCCGGCATATTCTAAATGCATCTTCTTGTTTGGCAAAAAAACCTCTCACAAGAGAATTCTTAATTTAGCAGTCTACACCCTAGCAAACCATTACCTAGTCAGGAACCATCTAGAGCTCATCGTGTCCATCCTCGGAATCCTCAGACTCTTCACTAGCACCAGCGGCTCCACCAGATCTCTGGTAGACAGCAGTGATGATCGGGTTACAGACAGCCTCGACTTCCTTAAGTTTCTCGTCATAGTCCTCTTTCTCGGCACTCTGGTTGTCGTCTAACCATTCGAGGGCCTCCTTGACAGCGGCCTCGATCTTCTCTTTCTCATCTGACTCGAGCTTGTCGGCAAGCTTGTCTTTGTCGCTTACTTGGTTCTTCATGTTGTAAATGTAAGTCTCGAGGCTGTTTCTGGCATCGATTCTCTCCTTGACTTTCTTGTCTTCCTCTGCAAATTCCTCGGCCTCCCTGACCATTCTCTCAATTTCTTCCTGGCTGAGACGACCTTTGTCATTGGTGATAGTGATCTTTTCAGATTTTCCTGAGGCTTTGTCTTCTGCCCTGACGTTAAGGATACCGTTGGCATCGACCTCAAAGGTGACCTCAATCTGAGGGGTTCCCCTGTATATACACAACAACAAAATATCAGTAAACTGCATCATGAAATTATAACAGAAGATTAAGGAAGAGCATCTGGAATCTGAGTTAACCTTGGAGCTGGGGCAATTCCGGTTAGGTCAAATTTTCCAAGAAGTCTACAGTCCTTGGTGAGACTCCTTTCACCTTCAAAGACCTGTCAAATGATAATTTAAAGAGACTTAGACCACAATCTTTGCCCATTTCCAATTGAATCAAAGACTTGACTATTCTTTGCCTCCAAAAGATAATGAAATAAAGAAATACAACTCATCAAAGCGGACCCCCAAACTCCTAATCCACCCAAGACAGGCAGGAGTCCTTGAGGGGTTCGAGTAATGTTATTTTTGTTGTCAGACAACAATTTACATTTTGCGAATTAAGCATTGTGCATGATGTGCAGATAGATACCTGAATGGTGACGGTGGTCTGCTGGTCCTGGTAAGTGGTGAAAACCTGAGACTTCTTGGTTGGGATAACAGTGTTCCTTGGAATCAACTTGGTCATGACTCCTCCAACAGTCTCAATACCAAGGGTAAGCGGCGCAACATCCAAGAGAAGAATTTCTGAAGAAAAAGCAAAAATCCGATTAGTCAGACGTTTGAAACACCACATTTGCTACATGATTTGGGTTAGTATCATTGACTTAAAAAAACTGCATTAAAGAATACTTACCCTTGGTTTCTTCACCACCCTCTCCACTGAGAATGCTACCCTGGACAGCGGCACCAAAAGCAACAGCCTCATCAGGGTTAACTCCCTTGTTGGGCTCTTTGCCGTTGAAGTACTCCTTCAAGAGCTGTTGGACCTTGGGAATTCTGGTACTTCCTCCAACGAGCACAATCTCATCAATCTGGCTTTTTTGCAGACCAGCGTCATCCATGGCCTTCTTGACGGGTCCCATGGTCTTCCTGAAAAGGTCGTTGTTCAATTCCTCGAAACGAGCCCTGGTAAGTGGCTCAGAGAAGTCAGTACCATCAAATAGAGACTCAATCTCAACACGGACTTGGTGCTGGCTACTCAATGCCCTCTTGGCGCGCTCACACTCCCTCCTCAATTTTCCGAGGGCCCTGTTGTCCTTGCTGATGTCCTTGTTGTGCTTCTTCTTAACCAACTTGATAAAGTATTCCATGAGCCTTTGGTCAAAGTCCTCACCTATACAAACAACAAAGAGTTATAAATTATGTGAATTCATCAATCATGCATTCAGGAAATTGGCTAAAACGTGATATAAGCGATATTGTACCTCCCAAGTGAGTGTCACCATTGGTTGAAAGAACCTCAAATACACCATTGTCGATTGTCAAGATACTGACATCAAAGGTACCACCACCAAGGTCAAAAACAAGGATGTTCTTCTCACCACCCTTCTTGTCCAAACCATAAGCAATAGCTGCCGCAGTTGGCTCATTAATGATCCTAGCAACATTCAAACCAGCAATGACTCCTGCATCCTTGGTAGCTTGCCTTTGGGCATCGTTAAAGTAAGCTGCACATTTACCAACCTAGTAAGCATTCACTCACATTGGCAGTACTTGATTACAGAAACAAGATACAATCTTCATCGCATTTTTATTGTAACCATTTTCCTTTGAAGGTCATCTGATGCAGAAATACTATACCCCGTATAAAATTAGCCATGTTTGATTTTAGAAACAACTATTTTTGTATTTATCACTTTAAAAAATTGTACCTAAGTCAGCATCATTTAAAAATGAATTGGAGGTCGTAATAGTTTAGATAATTACCAGGGACAGTGACGACAGCATCCTTAATTTTCTTCCCAAGGAAAACTTCAGCAGTCTCCTTCATCTTAGTAAGGATCATAGCACTGATCTCCTCAGGGCTGAAAACCTTGGTCTCGCCTTCTTGGATCTTAACTTGAATGTAAGGCTTTCCATCCCTGTTAACGATCTTGTAAGGAACAAGCTTCATGTCCCTTTGGACTTCCTTGTCCTCAAATTTCCTTCCAATAAGACGCTTGACATCAAAGATTGTCCTCTCTGGGTTAGCAGCTGCCTGATTCTTGGCAGCCTCACCAATCAGCCTCTCACTGTCGGTGAATCCAACCCATGATGGGGTGATACGGTTACCCTGATCATTGGCGATAATTTCAACCTTGCCATCTTTGTACACACCCACACAAGAGTAGGTGGTTCCAAGATCAATACCTATGACTGTTCCTAGCTTAGGTGCTTCATCTTTCGCTATCGAGAAGGCAAATAGACTTCCTGAGAATTCAAAACAAAATATAAACTTGTTATCTTACGAACACTATAGCAAGGCCAATGCAAAACAAAGATGACGGGAATTCAAAGCCGCAATATGTAGTACATAGTACCTCTATCTTAACCATCAGACAACTTCATCAAATCAACTACCAGTTGTTTGTAAGAGATTTCTATGTACACTAGAATGTTAAACATGTGATCGTGTCAAATTTTTATAACAATATACTCAAATTAGTAAACACTGATCTTCAATCCAGAAAATCGTCTAAGAAACTCACTAACACGAAGCCGACAAGATTGTTTCAGGCAATTTACACCTACGTCACTAATGTTCCATAATGATGGCAGTGCAAAACAAAGAGTACAAAACAAGTGATCGTTACCTACCTCAATCAACTTAGTCGGAAATCCGTACATACATATTAATCAAATAACACCTATTTTACTATAAAAGACCTCGTTAGTTATCGCTTTGCAACGATGTTTCCTGAATTTAGCATTTAGGAAATACGACTCAAACTTTCTAGAACACCACTGATATCGCAATCACTTGAATTGTACATACTTCTCAAAGTACCACATCTACTAATTTAGATAAATACACATGGAAACAATTAAAATCGAGGTATTAACTTCAAACCATCAACAGCAATTAATAACATTCCGAAGCATATTATCTGTCAAAATCAAGTATCAATAATATCATGCTTACGGTTTCTGGATCGATCCAATTCACTGCACAACTTCCAATCATTTAAACTACTCTGTATAACATAATATCAGATCTACTTCTTTAAATTTCCAAAGAACACTCTTAAATCATGACGAATTGACGATCTGAAATATTACGTATAGATCAAATAAGCAGTCATTTAGTTACTCATTGACGTTAATCTGATCATTTTTCTAAGTTACTGTGTCGAATCCTCTAAAATTTCCAATACACATTTCGCCATTTTAACTTCAAATCCTAACTCCGCCACTAACTCACATCTCAATCACACTCTCAACTCGTAACGATCTGAAATATTACGTATAAATCGAATTATCAAAAATTATTATGTCACTCAAGTTAACGTTAATCTGATCATTTTCTAACTAGCATTATTAAATCACTAGTTCATATTTCATACTCTAAATTTCCGATCTACATTTCGCCGGTTAAACTTCATATCCTAATTCCGCCACTAACTCACATCTCAAATCAAAGCAATTAGTAAAAGTGTCGCATAAATCATCATTCATCCATCAATTCAAACACAAATAAAATCAAAATGCACCAAATCAGAAACATAATATAAGATCAAATCAACATAAATTAAGAAATATACCGCATAAAATAATCCCGAAAACAATAGTAGAAGCGCGTGAACTCCACGCTCCGGCCATTTCCACCTTCAACTTCACGAAAGTTCGTTTTTTAAATGTCGTCGATGTTTGTTCTAGATTGTTCGTGTGTTGTTAATATCGCGAAGCTTTTCGATGCGATTTTATGTGAGTTAAGGAGAGAGAAGTGTTTAATCTGTTTATATAGGAGTACGATTTAAGAGAGAGAATGTTGTGTGATGTGGCAGAATTAATGACGTGGACCAATGGGAACATGAGGGAGGGTGTTATTAGCCAATCAGGATTGAGAGGTTTTGTGTTTGCGTCGATGTGTTGTGTTGAGTATTTATTACGTGGTGAAGAAAATAGAAAGTGTCATATGAAATGACGTGGACCAATGAGGTTATGAAGTGACGGAGGTGCACCAATGGAGGTTTTGGTCTAGGTTGGGTTCATCTAGACCTGTACTCAGGACGAGCTAGGACCGGGCCAGGCCGGCAATGGGGCGGGTCGGGCTCTCACTAGTCAGACCCGGACCATGCGGGGGGAGGGCGGGCCTGGGCCTGGGCCTGAGGGGGTTGGGGCGGGTCAGGCTGTCGAATCTAACCTAATTTTTTTTCCTAAAATAGACAGGCTAGAGCGGGCCGGGCTAGGAAAATGGAACCCGGGCCCGACCAGGGGGAAGGGGCTGGCGGGGCTAGGGGGGCCTTGTGGTGTGGCGGGCCAGGCCGGGCTAGCCCATGCTATTGATCAGGTCTAGGTTCGTTGTATTTAAATGGCTACATTAGATGTTTACTTGTTTTTATGTATACGCTTTACAAATAAAATTTAGCCATAAATTTTCAAAATGTATTTTCGACTACAAAACTAAAAAGCAAGATGCATTTTAATGTTCATATCGAACAAACTATGGTTTCATAAATAACTATTATAACTTGCTCGGTATAGGGAAGGCCCGAAGAGGTGGTTAGTAAGGGTCGGAGAGAGGCTAATGGAAGTTAGTCGGCAGGAATACGGAGTGGATGGCCGTAAAGTGGGAAAGGGTAAGGGAGCAGCGAGTACGATGCGTGAAAGAGACAAATCATAGGGTTGGGGGAGGGTGGTGGACGGTGGGCGAGATGGTAAGGAGTCATGAGTAAAGTAATCATCTATATGAACTAGGACTAGTAAAAAAACATACTATCATAAGCATTTGTAAGTATTACACGGAGTAAGTCACCCGAGAGCGATAGGTTCGAAGCAAAACGGAAAAAAAAATAAAAAAATAAAAATCGTTTGTCCACCCACCACCAATTCACCACCCTCACCCCGTCAACCACCTTTCCTCCTTTTCCCCTATACCACCCCTCGCCATTGTCATAAACACATACCCAAGTCGGCCTCGTGACTTACGCAACTCCCTACCACCATGTCTTATCTTCCTACTCATCTTCCCATTCTTTTTCCCCAGCGTCGCCAAGCCCCACTCCCCAATGTCGAAGTCATCGTTCTCGCCTTCTTCCTCTCGTCGTCGCGACATACTCCCCCTCTCCCAACTAGACTCCCCTTCCACGACGAACTTACCCCTTTTTCTCCCCCACCATTGAACTCACAAATCACCGCTCTCTCTTCGACGCCATCGTTATCTGCCAGTACAGCACCAGCGACCAATATCCTTAACCATATTTTTTCAACAAGTAGTCTCCTCTAAATGATATATATAAAGCATTATTTTGATTAATAAGTATTCCGTACGCAATAAACAAATTATATATTTGTTTTACACATGTTATACGATTAGCATTTGAAAGAATCAGGTTTAGAGTTTATGTACATAACAAATGTTGCACAAAAAGTAAGAGATGAGTAATTTTTTATTGCGAAAAAACTAGGCTTAAAAAAATGACAAAACCTTTGTATAACTAAAGTCGTTTAAATGGCTCTGATTTTTCTGACTTAATTTCAACTACTTTTAGTTTAGTTCAATTCAACTATATTAGGTTCATTTAAGCTTAGTTGAGCTTGTCGTTTCACAAATTAACTCTTATTTCAGCTCCATTAAGTTCAATTCAGCTTACGCCTTACGGTTTAGCCAAAAAGAACCGGGACTAAACAGACAAAATTTTTTTGGGATATTCTACGGTGTACCCTACATTTTTTTAATTCTATGGCGTACCCCTGAACTCTATACATTAGTCTATACCATGACCTTATTTATTATCTTTGATTTGTTAATTTCTTAATGAATCTATTAAATAATTTATTTACCATTCTAATTCCTTGATAACCTACTCAATTACTTATTAATTCGCCGAATTACTCATTTACCCACCAAATAGTATACAAATCTAACTAAAAATTTATCAAATCTCCATTATTATTTCATGAATTATAACTAAGGTTTTAATATTAGTTTGTGCTTATAAAAAATGATTTGAGATGATTTTCACATATGATGGTGATACAACATTAATGAGTCAAAATAAAGGTCAAAGTACGATTTTTTGTTAATGATAAAGTTAAAGGGGTTAAAAAAGGTCATGATAGAGAATAACTAAAAAATTTAAGGGTATTACATAGAATTTCAAAAATGTAGAATTACACCATAAAAAATAAAAAAAACTCCAAGGCACACAATAATTTTTTTTTATTTTTTTTTAAAAAGGGTAATCTGTAAGCTATTTTACGACTCCATTTTTTCTTTCACTACCTCTTCCCTCTCTTTGTGAAAATTGGTGAGAAATAGCATGATGAACACCAACAAAACCCTAGGAAATTGAATACAGAAATTGAAGAATCAAAGTAGTAATTTGAAGAAGCATTCTATCAATAATTGGGTATTTCCTTAATCCTATTACTTAATCTTCCCTCTATATGCTTCATTTATGTTGAATTTTTGGGGGATGCAGCTCTACTTATAATTATAATGCAGCCCCCCAAGTTCAGCAAAGTATCAAAATTTAATGTTAACAACAATGATAATTATATGGGCACTAAAGTTAGTGATAGAGTTCCAATTATTGATGAACTATTTGATAAATCCCCCACAAAAATGGGATCTTTCAAATTGGGTGACTCAACATTTTATACCCTAATTGAGAAATGTGCTAATTCATGTGATTTCATGTCACTTGAAAAGGTTTTTGATAGGATGAAAAGGGAACATAGAACTTTTAGGGAAAGGGATTTTATTGTGGTGTTTAAGGCTTATGGAAAAGTGGGATTGTATGGAAAAGCCATTGAGTTGTTTGATAGAATGAGGGATGATTTTGGGTGCCGGCCGACTGTGAAATCGTTTAATTCGGTTTTGAATGTGGTTATCCAAGCCGGTAAGTTGGATTTAGGTTTGGAGTTCTATCATGATAATGTTGTTGTTGGAAAGAGGTATATAATGCCTAATTTGTTGAGTTTTAATTTGATTATCAAGGTTTTTTGTAGGTTGGGTCAGGTTAATAAGGCGGTCGAATTTTTTAGGGAAATACCTAGTCAAGATTGTGTTCCTGATGTTTTTACGTATAGCACTTTGATGGACGGGTTGTGTAGGGATGGTAGGATAGATGAGGCGGTCTCGTTGTTAGATGAGATGCAAATGGAGGGATGTTGTCCTAATCAAGCGACTTTTAATGCCCTAATTAATGGACTTTGTAAGAAGGGTGATATAAGCCGAGCTGTTAAACTTGTGGAGAATATGGTGTTGAAAGGTTCTGTACCGAATGGGGTAACTTATAACACACTTATTCATGGGTTGTGTAGTGTGGGGAAGTTGGATAAGGCCGTGAGTCTATTGAACCACATGGTGTCAAACAAGTGCTTGCCAAATGAAGTCACTTATGGAACTCTTGTTAATGGGCTTGTTAAGAAAGGGAGATCTTGTGATGGAACCCGTCTCTTGCATTTTATGGAACAGAGGGGTCTTCGCGGAAATGCACATCTTTATTCCTCTCTTCTTAGTGGGCTGTTTAAGGAGGGAAAGACGGATGAGGCAATAAGACTTTGGACGGACATGATCTCAAAAGGATGTAAGCCTAATACGATCCTTTATAGCGTTCTTATTGATGGTCTATGCAAGGCCGGAAAACCCAATGATGCTAAAGACATTTTATCCGAAATGATAAAAGAGGGCATCACTCCAAATGCTTTTACTTATAGCTCTTTGATGAAGAGTTACTTTAAAATAGGTAATAGCCATGAGGCCCTTCTTATATGGAAGGAGATGGGAGGCGGTAATTGTATCGATAATGTGGTTTGTTATAGTGTACTTATAAAAGGTTTGTCAGATGAATGTAAACTCAAGGAGGCTATGGCAGTTTGGACACATATGTTGACCAGAGGAATTAAACTTGACACTATCTCTTATAGCTCACTGATTCATGGCTTCTGTAAGGCTGGCTTGGTCGAGCAAGGCTTGAAATTATATAATGACATGCTGTTCCAAGGACCTGGATGCCAACCTGATGTAGTCACTTACAATATTCTTTTCAATGATTTATGCAATAATGGTAAAGTAAAACGTGCCATTGATCTTCTTGGTGATATGTTGGATCATGGGTGTGACCCAGATTTGTCTACTTGTGACATATTTCTAAGGGTTTTAAGAGAAAAGTTAGACCCGCCTCAAGATGGGAACGAGTTCTTGGATGAACTTGTTGTAAAGTTGTGCAAGCGGGATAGATGGTTAGCTGCTTCCACGATCTTACATTTTATGTTTCAGAAATCCTTGCCGCCAAGAGTGGCTACCCTGCAAAGCGTTCTTCAGCACTCTTTTAAACATAAGAAGATCTTAGGAGTTTTGAACAAGTGTTGGAGTAGCTTATTCCGCTAATTTGCTTGGTTAGCATCTGTACACTTCTTTATCATGAAATAGCTATTGGTGAATTCATATATTGACGTGACTTCCATAACATTATGATACAAGTGTCAAAATAAGTGTCATCTATCCTAGGATGGAGTCATTGAGGCACTTAGGTAACGTTGTTGTTATGCTGTTATACTATAAGTTGAAGCCATTCTTAATTGTAATGTAACATGTTCATATCTTGCCTACCGCGTCCCCGTAGATCAATTCTAGGATGAAGTTATCTGGGGAAATATTTTGTTTTTGTTTTTGTTTTGTTGTTTCATAGGAATCAGCCATGGTAAACGGTAGTGTTAACCATACGGAAATCTTATTTTGGCCCTTTCCAATTTTGTTTTCATTGTGGGCTTAGATGTGCTCATAGCTTAGATTCTTGCGATATGAAATTTTGTTGGGTTTACTAGCTAATATTTTATAGTCCTATATCGACAGAGGTTTTCTCACTGTTATATGAACAAAGGTTGTTTACTTGAGTTATGTCATTTTGAATGTGTGGATTTAGCAGAATTTGTTGGGCTCAGTGTAAATTATGCCAATATCTCCGACCTATTGTTTCCCTCCTAGCATATGATATCAGATCTGAAATTTCAGGTTTTGAATGATTTGCGAGATGCTGACCGCTGAGCTTGTTGAACTATGTTTTTATGGCTTGCCTACGATAAGCGCCCTTTGATGACATTTTGTATATGCGGATCAAACAGATTTGTTGGGGGGTACCAGGGCACTTTCAATGCCCCTGCTATGTATGTTGCCATCCAGATTGTTCTCTCCCTATATGCCAGTGGTTGTACTACTGGTAAGGAAATTTCGAAGGACTTGTCTGGATTTAACTTCCATTTGATGATCTTAAATTGTTTCCTAATTTTCAGTTTGCATTTCGTAAGTTCAGTGTCATAACCAGAAAGGAATCATCACTAATTCACTTTGTTGTTTTCTTAGTATAAGATGTGATTTTGCATATATATGCCTTGTACTGATGCTGCCTGAATTTTATTGCAGACAGCTAAGAAGTCTTCCGACAGATAGGCTGAGCATTTGGTATATTTCAGTTACTTGTGTACTAAACATTATTCAGGTCGGTTTAGTTTTCCTTTTAGTTCATCTTTCTTTTGGGTGGGGAAATTTTTGTCTATGCATAGAGTTGGTATGTGTTATATTTGCATATACACAATAAATACACCAGTTTAAAAAGTTCTTTGCATATCCATGATAAATACACCAGTCGAAAAAGTTCTGACATGCCCTCTAAAAAAGTTATAAACATACTTTTTTTTTCCCCGGTGACATTCTAATCCACATCTCCAGATTTATCTGACATATACTACCATAATATTTCTACTAAATCTAAAGCTGCTGATTGCTCATATCTCATAAGCAATGTTGCTAGCACTTAGAGAGCAGGGTGCCTTGAAGTTGGCGATTGCCAGATATAAAAATATGGTAAACAGGTCCGAGGGACAGACCCTTATCTACTTCAAAGCAATTAACACTTGCTTTTCTGGAACTTGCAATGATTACTAGGATAGGTAAACACGATCCCTTGGGATTTGAGATTGAAATGCTCATACTGACTCTATATGACACTTCTTCAATTTTCAAAGACTATTGCTAGGACGTTCTTTACTGAGCTTCAGAGTTGCAGTGTGCGTGAAGCATTTATTAAAGATAGCTGGCCGAGCTTGGTACAGCATGTGAAAAGCATATAAGACTTTGGAAGATGAAAATCTATCCACCTTATAAAATAGTGGCTACGCTTATTTACTGTTCAAATGAACAATCCAAAACGATTCATTTTGGTCGTTTCACTTTTTTGTTTGCTTTTCTAGTGTTCCACCTCACCTCCCTCTTTCCTCGTTCATTTTTCCCGTCTTTCCTTCCCTTTTCTCTTTTCCTTCTCCTCCCTATCGCTCTTTCTGTCTTTGTTAGTTTTCACACACCATCATCTACTCAAACACCTTTTGAAGTTAGTAATGATAATTCGTTCTTTTCATTTGAAGTTAGTAGCGGTAAGTCGCTTTGTCC
>JAOWBH010000048.1:545356-556437 GCA_028566215.1 Silene coronaria
GTGTACGACTGTCGTATGACGGTGTTTTAATTGTTTATGCAGCTTATTTATTTGGTGTGTGCATTTGAGTGATCAGTTTTGTGTGTCTAGGATTGGGTTGTTGTGTTTAGTTTGGTATGTTTCATTTTTAACGAATTAATTATCGTGTAAGACAGTTGTATGACGGTGCTTTGGCGATTGATTTGTGTTTTAGGGTTAGGTTGTTAGGTTTGTGGTGTGTGTTGATTGACCATAATTAGGGAATTAATTGACCAGGCGATGTGTGATCATGTTATTGATCAGTTTGATGGTTGTTACTTCTTAATGTGCAAGGTTTGGAGATTTTGCTCGTAATTAGTCTAGTAAGTGGGGTGTATTTTGGATCATAGTCAGTATGACCAAGGATCAAAATTTGGGGAACTTGCTCTGTAATTAATCTAGTAAGTAGGGTGGAATTTAGATCTCAGTCAGTATGGCCAACGATCAGAATTTGGAGAATTTGCTGTGTAATTAATCTAGTAAGTAGGATGGAATTTAGATCTCAGTCAGTATGGCCAACGATCAGAATTTGGAGAATTTGCTGTGTAAAAGTTTCGTTGGTTTGTAGATATATCAGCAATTGTCATACTAGATGTGATTAGTATGGTATGTGCACCTGGATGATGTAAAAATGATGCGTAATTAGTGAATTGAATAGGACTGGAGTAGGTTGAGCATAATTAGGAATCAATCAATTTGTGAATTTTGGATCATAGTCAGTATGGCTTGGGATCAAGGCCTGGAGGATTTTCTTTGTTCAAATTTCTTTGGTTTCCGTTTGAATCTTTACATTGTTAGTCAGGATTGATGGATGTAATGTAACCAAAACAGATTATATCGTCAACTCGATTTTGCTGACCGTGTCGCTAACTATAGGAATTATTTTGGTTTGATGTGTGCTGCAGGAATGCGTGGCAAAAGTTGGGTGCTATGCCTCCTGAGGATGCAATGCAGAAGTATGTTGATATTGTGACAGATCTGTTTCCTTCATGGGCAAATGGTGGTTCAGAGGTGAGATAATTGTTCTAAATGTTATATCTGATTCTTGTTTTATTTTGTTCTTGTTTATGACGTCTTTTAAGTTTTGTGCTCCTTGACAGAAAACGAGTGGAGATAATGAGATACACAGTTCAGATTCTAAGGGACCAATGGGACCAGTTTTTAGCTCTTTAATTCACGAGGAGGAATCTCGAAATGATTTGTAAGTTTGCCCCTACTTGGTAGAATGGAATCACAAGCTCTTGTGTCTTCATGTGCTTGGAGACCTGATTATTCTTGGGTATCTATTTAGTTCCATTTCTAACACAGCCATGGTCTCATTTTATTGAATAAATCGTGTACTATTATGGAGAAGTAAAATGACTTAGCTGTCCTTCTTTTCTATTGTGGAATGACTGTCACTCTATGCATTTCTTGACGTAATTTCCATTTTAGCTCATCCAGTCAATCTAGAAACACCCTCCCTATGCCCTTAATAAAGAAAGGGGAAGCTTGTGTATACGTGATCCTCTTCCCCGGGCTATTTCCGCGAGCCTTTACCGTTGTTGTTGGTTGTTATTTTTGCTGTTGAAGTTTACACTTTTTTCATCTGTCATTCTTGTTCGCCCTGTAAAGTGTGCGTCACAGATAATGCAGTTGAAGAAATGTTTGTGTCCATGAAAATTGACTCCAAGAACTTATTTGTCCTTATGTAGTCACTGAAGTGATACATCTGAATATGTGTTTTCATAGAAAACTCTCCCAACAACTACTTGATGATTTTGATCCATCACAAATTTACTTGCCTGCGATTAGCAGCTGCAATTCTGGTTTTTTCGTTTTCCATTTCACATGGTTCATTCCATCTTTTGAAAAAGGCTCTTGCCCAATGCTCCCTTTTATGAATTATTGCTGAAGACCGCTTTTGGTTACTGCTTTATCTAAGTCCACAGTATGGATTGTCAATTAGGGTTGTAAAAGTGTACATCTAGTTCATCTAATGTGCATTTTTTTGTGCTTGTGGAGAAACCGATGTGAAGAGGATCATACATCTATCAGTCGCTGAGAATATCTTTGATTGACTTGCGATGTGTTAAAAAGTTATCTGTAAGACCAATGGTTTTGGGTGTTGTAGGTTTGAGTTATATTTGTTTACAAGGGTTCTCCTATTGACCTGATATTGTTGTTTTGTTTTAGGATAATGGAGGCAGTACATGGTTTTGCCAGAGAAGGTGATGTGGATAATTTGCTTAAAAGCATTGAAAATGGCATTTCAGTCAATGTAAAAGGTATACCTTCTTGTCTTGCTCCTGGCTAGTATTCGAGGTTTAATCTATTTTATTTCCCTACGTTGATTGGTGTTGAAGAATGTGGCTTCGTTTGAAATTTGTTTGTTTGGGGACAATTATCACAGGTGAGTTAAGGTTATGTTATGTGTAGCAAATCAAGATTGATATGCATTTCCAAGTCTTCTTTTAGTACTTCTGAAAGAAACGTGACAAGCTTGTAGAAATGTTTTTTTAATGACCATGAAGATCTCTAGTGCCATAGCCTCGCTACCTGGGAATGATTTACCTATTAGTTTCCGTGGAGCGTTACTGTGTTAGCAACACCTCTACTTGAGATAATAAATACAATCTCTCAAGTTTATGATGTACTAGTATTGTATAGTGTGGCCCTCTCGACTCCAAGGATATTAATCACGTAAACAAGATAATATAGTGGCAGTTTGGTGGGAGGTGGTTGTGGTGCTGTCTGGTTGTGGCCTGTACATGAGTGGGGCGGGGTTGGAGAGAAGAATAAGTACGGGCATAATTGTATCTTCCACACTTAAACCTTTCCCTTTACGAACTGTATAGAAACATATGGAACAACCAAAAAGGAAAATTTGTAGAACACGGAGAATTTATTACAGCAAGTGACATGAGTGTGATGCACATGTACAAAAAGACACCAGGGAGGTGACATACATGTACAAAAACTTACCATGAGGGTCACAAGTCACAACCGTAACCAAAAGAGTCTGCTCGGTGTTTATATATTTAGAGAGACACTATAAACTGGCCTACTTGTTGTGCCAACAAAAAAAAAAGGTGGCCCATTTGTATACAGCTTAACATTGGAGTTGTATATCTGATCCTCCAATATTTGATAGTTGAGACCTTAGAATTTACATGTAGTTCCTAAAAACTGTTTTGACTATATATCATGCTTGTTGCATCGGTAATTAGATTCCTTAATCTTAATGTTATCTCCAATTTGTTCTCTTTTTTCTTTACTATTTCAATCTAAGCATATGACATATTGTCCACTTCTCCAGATAGTGAAGGTCGGACTCCATTGCATTGGGCTGTTGATCGGGGCCATCTTCCAGTCATAGAGCAGCTTCTTAAAAATAATGTGGATGTGAATGCTAAGGTAATATTTTACATTTGTAACTGTTTTCCAGGCCCGTATCCTCACATTAGGACAGAGTTCCCTTGTTTAAACATTGAGCTACTACGAATGCAACCATTAGATAGACCCCTTTCCGACAGCCATACAGCAGTACCCGATCCCGACTAACATAATTTACACCTTCATTGAGTTTGGACTTTGCACACTCAGGCAATGTGCCCCGACTTGAGGTTGCACTAAGTTTCCAGATTACATCATCAGTCTTACCTCTTATGGCCTATAGGTCCATGTGGTGTTGGAGTTCATGAAGAAAATCGTATAACAAAGTTTTTATGGGCCTGTGCTGTTTGAGAAAATTGATGTATAATTAATTTTTAGTTTTCAACAAGCATTTTCTTACGGAGTGTACTGAAATCATTGATGTTATTGCAGGATAATGAAGGGCAGACCCCATTACATTATGCAGTTGTTTGTGATAGAGAAGCCGTTGCCGAATACCTTGTTAAGCACAATGCAGATGTTCATGCAAAAGATAATGATGGCACTTCACCCATCGACATTTGCGAGAAAAACTGGCCTTGGATGCGACCTGCACAAGAAGCGGTTGAGTGATTGTTTTTTTTTTTTTTGTGCGTTTTTTTGTCCAACACTCTCACCACTCCCTCTGATTAAGGCATCTTTCAGAAGTTCCATGTGGATTTGTACATGATATGTAGTATTATCGTGGGTCCTCTGGTTCCACATATGTGTGGATAACTTGATATAGATAGAGGTTATTTTACTACATAGCATGCTTCAAATATCGAGTCGTGTGCGCTTGAAAGCAGTAGAATGAAATGATGCTTTAGCAATTTGGAGCATTGCAAAGATGTGAAAAGGAGCTCTACTTGGTCGTTGACTTGAAAGAGCTGCTTCACCGATAACTCCTGCCTTTGCTCACAGTGTAAACAGTACTATTTCCTTTGGCTTACTGCTTCGTGCTGTAGTTCAGTTATATTTGACCTCAATAACTTGTCGGAAAACAATGAACCCAAGACTTTGATTAGTGACTACTCAGTGTGACATATAAGAGTTTTTTCTGTACTGCGTGTCTGTGGTTGTTGTTAGCCTCAAGTGGCGCTTGCCAAATATGATGATTTCGTGGTTTCTACATATTACATTAACAGAGTATTGTGGTAGTACACAAGCCTGTCAAGGTGCCTTCGGTCTTCACAACTGATACAATCATACAATGGTACTTTATTGTCAGTGGGGAGTAGACGACGGTTTTTATGTATACCACAAGTTCGGCTATTTTACACGAGCAATTATATTGTTGGTTGACATAGAACGAATTATGAACACCCCTAAATTTGGATTATTGGCAACACGCCAACACAATTAAAAAGCCAGTAGCAGGACGATTATCCAGCACAATTGTGTATATCAGGCCTTTAAGAGAGAATTTTGCTGATCAGAGACAAAAACCACCAATGATTGGCACCAAGAATAGTTCAACAATCAATATCACACTACGGTGGAAGTGTAGGAAAACAGAGACCGACATGCGGTGGGTAAAAAACACAGGCTATAATCTTCATTTTAATACTACTGTGTTTCAACTGGATAAACAGATGAAATATCCTATACATTGCCTCAAAAAACTCAACTTAGTAAGAAAAGGGACCGAGAACTCGGAAATTCCCATCCAATTTCCCCCTAAATTTCCAGTCCTGTGCTAATACATCATCACCACCTTGTTTAGAAAATAAAAATAAAAAAAGCCTCTCAAAAGTGGATTCTAAATCAACAGTCAATAAACCCTAACATGCCAAAAAAAGAAACAGTAAATCAGTCTAATCATTTAGAGCTCATCGTGTCCTTCCTCGGAGTCATCAGCATCTTCACTGCCACCTGATGGCCCACCATACCTCTGGTAGACAGCAGTTATGATAGGGTTACAGACAGCCTCAACTTCCTTGAGTTTCTCATCGTAGTCTTCTTTCTCAGCGCTTTGGTTGTCGTCCAACCATTCAAGGGCCTCCTTGACGGCTTCCTCAATCTTCTCCTTCTCGTCAGACTCAAGCTTATCGGCCAGCTTATCCTTGTCGCTGACCTGGCTCTTCATGTTGTAGATGTATGTCTCAAGGCTGTTCCTAGAATCGATTCTGTCCTTGACTTTCTTGTCTTCCTCAGCAAACTCCTCGGCCTCCCTGACCATTCTTTCAATCTCTTCCTGGCTAAGCCGACCCTTGTCGTTGGTGATGGTGATTTTCTCAGATTTCCCGGAGGCTTTGTCTTCAGCCTTGACATTGAGGATACCGTTGGCATCGACCTCGAAGGTGACTTCGATCTGAGGAGTTCCCCTGTTAACATATACAGTAGATATCATCAGAATACTGCTAATATACATTTCAGCAGACAGACAGGAGATAGGGTGCTGAAAAGAAGAGAAATTTCTGGAATTGACTGAAATGATGGTCTCCGGGATTTCTGAGATTTTTCAGTTTGGCTAAAACAGTCATTTTTATTTTGGTTGGTTTATGCACTTGTATATGACTTATTCTTGCATGGGTGATGCTTGTCAGCTCATTGGCTCTCTCAGCCGTATAAAATACTTTCAGGAGAAAAACTGAAAAAACACAAGTTCCGAATTATGAGCAAACCTTGGAGCTGGAGCGATTCCAGTAAGGTCAAACTTCCCTAGAAGTCTGCAGTCCTTTGTGAGACTCCTCTCACCTTCAAATACCTGTTAAATAACATTTGGAAACTTTTATCACACAATTTGAATTTAGAGACAAAATTTTGTGTGCATGCAATAGTGTTCGTGCATATACCTGAATGGTGACAGTGGTCTGCTGGTCCTGGTAGGTGGTGAAAACCTGGGACTTCTTGGTCGGAATGACGGTATTCCTTGGAATCAACTTGGTCATGACTCCACCAACAGTTTCAATGCCGAGGGTAAGAGGAGCAACATCCAAGAGAAGAATTTCTGTTAAGAGAAGCGAAACCTAATTAGTTAGATGTTTGTAACTTTAGAACAACACGATTGGTCATACGTGGTCTGATGTTTCATGATAATATATCATGAAAATGACCCATGTGGGAAGTTATTTCCTTGATTTCAGCTTTTTGTGGACTAAACCGGACAATAGGTTATATATGGTCAGTTTATTGGTTAAATAGGTGGGTTACACATGACGTTAATATGCTACTTGAAAAGGTGTAATCAAGTTTTACCTTTGGTTTCTTCACCACCCTCTCCACTCAAAATGCTACCCTGGACAGCAGCACCAAAAGCGACAGCCTCATCAGGGTTAACTCCCTTGTTGGGCTCCTTGCCCTCGAAGAACTCCTTCAAGAGCTGTTGGACCTTGGGAATCCTAGTACTTCCACCAACGAGAACAATCTCGTCAATCTGGCTTTTTTGTAGGCCAGCGTCATCCATGGCCTTCTTCACGGGTCCCATAGTTTTCCTGAACAGGTCGTTGTTCAACTCCTCGAAACGAGCCCTGGTGAGTGGCTCAGAGAAGTCAGTACCATCAAAGAGTGACTCGATCTCAACACGGACTTGGTGCTGGCTACTCAATGCCCTCTTGGCACGTTCACACTCCCTCCTTAATTTTCCAAGAGCCCTGTTGTCCTTGCTGATGTCCTTCTGGTGCTTCTTCTTAATCAACTTGATGAAGTAATCCATGAGCCTGTGGTCAAAGTCCTCGCCTAAACAGACAAAGCAAATTCATAAATAATGTGATCCAATAACGTACTACATTCAAGCATTACGTATTTACGTGATCTAGTAAATACTTGCACAAATTTAAGAGAGTATATCTTTACCTCCCAAGTGAGTGTCACCATTGGTCGAAAGAACCTCAAAGACACCGTTGTCAATTGTCAATATACTGACATCAAAGGTACCACCTCCAAGGTCAAAGACAAGGATGTTCTTCTCCCCACCCTTCTTGTCCAAACCGTAGGCAATGGCTGCTGCGGTTGGCTCGTTAATGATCCTAGCGACATTCAAA
The DNA here is from genome assembly GCA_028566215.1 of Silene coronaria. Taxonomy (NCBI): domain Eukaryota; kingdom Viridiplantae; phylum Streptophyta; class Magnoliopsida; order Caryophyllales; family Caryophyllaceae; genus Silene; species Silene coronaria. The sequence continues at coordinate 552,754 of JAOWBH010000048.1, forward strand.
CCAGCGATGACTCCTGCATCCTTGGTAGCTTGCCTCTGAGCGTCATTAAAGTAAGCTGCACATTTATAATCAACATGGATAAGAAGCTGTTTTATAGACCATAAAGCCTTTGTTTGAATGGAGGGAATTAACACTCAAGTTAGATTGGGGGGAATTAAAGATAACGGTTCCAAAACCAAATTAAAATTCTTCCAACATGTAAAGGTCATGCTCCACTCCCTCTTCGTAAAATCTCACATAAAACAGGTTTGAGCCACACCCACAAGTCCACTTTATAGCCGCATAGGATGTTCCGTTTTAATTCTAATTGACAGTAGGAGTAGCTCTTTGATTAATATAGAGATGAACTCTTCTTATTTTAAATCGACATGGACATTCTCATTTTGGTAAACCACGTGATAAGAGCTACATTAACACCCCTACTCCCTTCTCTCCTATTATTGTATAACAAACCTAGCAATGTAAATTATACTATAAATATAAGGATTCGACAAATTACCTGGGACAGTGACAACAGCGTCCTTGATTTTCTTCCCAAGGAAAGTTTCAGCAGTCTCCTTCATCTTAGTAAGGATCATAGCACTGATTTCCTCAGGGCTGAAAACCTTGGTCTCGCCTTCCTGGATTTTGACTTGAATGTAAGGCTTTCCATCCTTGTTAACAATCTTGTAAGGAACAAGCTTCATGTCCTTCTGGACTTCCTTATCCTCGAATTTCCTTCCAATAAGACGCTTGACGTCAAAGATGGTCCTCTCAGCGTTAGCAGCTGCCTGATTCTTGGCAGCCTCACCAATCAGCCTCTCATTGTCAGTGAACGCAACCCATGATGGGGTAATACGGTTACCCTGATCATTGGCTATAATTTCAACTTTCCCATCTTTGTAAACACCCACGCATGAGTAGGTGGTACCAAGATCAATACCGATCACTGTTCCTAGCTTGGGAGCTTCATCTTTCGCAATCACAAAGGCGAATAGACTTCCTGAGAATTCATGAATAGTTGACAAATGCATAGTTAATACACATGAGCACTGAACCAAACACAAAACATATTCCTGTCACACTTCCTCTTTTCCATTGAATTGTACACTGTTTTTCAAAATCGTCCTCACATAGTTTCAAAAAAGTATACAACGCATCTAATCATCAGTCAATTTACTGGTTTTATAAATTTTTAAAATTAAAATTGGATGTAAATCACCATGGTAATTCATTAGTCGTTATGTTGTGTAAAATTGAATGTGAAGCACAAAATTTTAAAATAAAAGCGCCTCTATAGATTTAAATACAGAGGTTAAGTAGTACAGAAGCTCGATCAAATTGACGAGGTTCCAACATAGCGATTACAATAAACACAGCTAAACAAGAGCATACCCCCTCCGTCTTAATCATTTGTTTTATAAACTTTTTTTTTACTCTTTGTGAGAGGATTTTTAATCTAAGGTAAACAAATGATTGGGACGAGGTGTATAAATCAAATAAAATCATAGAAACGATGCATTATCTACCTATTTACCTCCACTAATTATGATTATTAACAAAATTGCAAGTAACAAACACAATCGCCGTATTTTAATCCAAGACATCATACTAATAATTTCATAGATCAACACACGCACGCGTAATTGACACTAACTAAATCATCATATTCGTCGTAAAACTCCATCTTCTATACCGTTGCATTACTAATAACAAAATATCAAATTACTGATGATTCAGATCTTTAATCTTACACTATACATCCTCGAGTAAGTCTCTTGAAAAACCGTCTCATTACAACCTATGACAAAGTGAACACATATACTCTAACTTACAATAAGCTTATCGTAAGACCGTCTCATTACATTTTTAACCGTGATGCCGGAAATCTAACCTCCGCCTCGCACTTAGATTCAAAAAAATCGAAAATGTCGGAGAACTAATTAATCAAATTAATCGATCCATCAATCAATCAAACACAAGCTTAAATCATTCAGATCATCCAAAACAAAAACAGAAAAAAATCAAAAATTGTAACTCAATTACTGTAAGATCTAACAACATTTCAAAAAAAAAAAAAAAAGTTTAAAATAAAAAAATAAATGAAATAATTACCGCAAAGGATGATCCCTAGAACAAAAGAAGAAGCGCGTGAACTCCACGCTCCGGCCATTTTATCTCTCTCTAGAACTTTCCGGTGACGTTTCTCTTTCTCTCTCTACTGTTTTCAATGGAATTTCGTTTTTATTTATTTTTTTGGTGTTGGTTGTTATTTATATAGTGTGAGGATTCAAGAGAGAGAAGCTGAGATGGAGTTATGTCGGGTTTAGTTAAGGTGGTGACATGTCAGAATGGATGACGTGGACCAATCGTGTTTTGACATTTGTGTTGAAGTATAGTTAAGAAGAAAAGAAATGGAAAGCGTCATTGTAGATGACGTGGACCAATGAGATTTGTTTGGGGTGAAGGGTGAACCAATGAGGCAGGTCTTCGTGGTTGGGTTCATCCTACCCGTTTGTTTTTAAATCTGAGGGGTGAGAGTATTTCGCATTTCGTGTTTGGCTATAGTTGTTTGACGCTTTTACCCTCGTGTCGGGATGGGTCAGTTGAAGTTAGAGCTGGACTGCTGGCCGGGCTGATGAGGAGGGAGCCGAACTGGGGAAGTGGCCGCCCTGGACTGGCCCAGTTGGTCAAATATGGGTAAAAAGGGAGGCGGGCTAGACGGGCTTGGTGGCGTGGGCTAGGGGAGAGGGATCTCGGACGCGAGTTGGGCGGGCCATCACGCCGAGAGTTTGTAGGGTGGGGCGGGTCAGTGCCGGCCCGCACTATAACAACCTGACCCAGCTCCTTCATAACACAACCCCAATAAGATGGGATGTGCATGCGTCGTTAGGTCCGTTATTTGTCTTCATTAAGCTCAAAAGTATAAGCCCTTGTTAATAATGTAGTGAGTAGAACCTCTTATTTACTTTTCATAAGCTCGTACATTTCGCGATGTGTCACAACTTAACCTCATACGGAGTATTTCTTCTGGTGTTAACCTCGTAAACTTAACACTCATCATTTTTGGGTCATGTCATTCATTTCTTATAACCTTCTCAATTTCCCGATGTGGTGATACTTTTACTAAAAAAGAAATTAAATAACACTTTCGTTTAAAAAAAAAAAACATCACTGAATTATTTTACAGTGCATAATTCGTGATCTAACTCCCAAGTACTTTGTACTAAGAAAATAGCTTAAAAGACTTCATTTATACTTACACCGTATTCTCATCTGTCACTCTACCCCTAAAGATGGCATATCAAGCCGTGCCAAGGTGGGTGGCACGAACCCGATAAAGGCACAGTACGACACGACCAGGAAGAAGAGGCAACACGGATCTGGCACGATTGTGTTAGAGGCGAGACGCGATGCAAATTTTCTCAAAAACCATGCCTAGGCACGAGCGGGTCTAGCATGAACCAAGCACGGCACAACCCGAGAAATGGCACGGTAAAGTAGCCGCCGAGAAAAATGGCTGTTAAGCATTTTAGCCATTGGGAATAATTTGTTGAGCATTACAACCGTTTTTGGCTGCTAGTTAGATTTATTTTACCTTTCTGTAATAATTTACAAACTCTATAAATACCACCTTAATTTAATTCATTTCTTCACAATTCAATCCAATCTCTTTGATAAGACGGGTTTGATACGGTACAAGAA
>JAOWBH010000048.1:567062-585211 GCA_028566215.1 Silene coronaria
ACTCAGATATTCATGAGATTTGATGAAGTATACTAATTGATTTCTGATTTTTGTAGAAACTGATTTGGAGCACCAATTAAATCACGCCATTGAATGACACAAGTTTTTGCATTATCGTCATTGAAGTCGTCACTATACTGAAATGGATGCAGTTTTTTTTTTTTTTTTTTTTAATCTTTAATTAAGAGTCATATTAAATTATGTTTAAATTACATTATGCTGACCTGTTAATTTTACATTCCTTTACATTTTGTGTGTAGGTTGATGGGGCTATGCTTTGCTATAAAACAGGTACGAATGATTGCAAGTCTATTCCTTTTATTTGTTTAATTTTGTTAGCGTGTTTTTCTCATTAAAATTAGGGACTTTATGATGTTAAGAATTAACAATTCAGTTGTTCCTCTTCGTTTTAAGTACAACAAATCTGTAGATACCAAATGAAAAAGTCTAAGTTGGTTGAGCCAACTAATAGAAAGTTTTAAGTACTTATTTTTGTTAACTTTGAATGATTATATATTTGTTTCACAGATGAAGATACTAGGAGAGAAAGTCATATATGATCACACCATAGAATTTCAAGTAAAGATCTCTTTTCGGCTCTTTAATATTCGTTCTCGTTTGAAATTAACTTTGATATGTGCTTCTTGGTTTGGAGCGTTGAGTGTTTACTTCTTTTTGGTCTGTCTTAACCAATAAGTCTGTTTTCACCTCTTAGAAATCCACAAATGTCATAAGCTGCACTTCTCTGCTGACAAGTAGTACAGTGCATTACTCTCTAGTCTCGTTTGATGGAAGACTGAGTTTCGGAGAGTAGGGGAATGTATAGAGATTTGCATGATTAGTCTCTTATTAACTCTCTCATTAATTCGTTGTTGAGGTCTCTTCGTAAGCTCACTATGGATTGTTATGATAATGACTTTTACACTTGTCTAGAGGCAGTTCTGAACAATATTTTCACTCAGCTAGACAATGTAATGCTAACAATGCTTTCACTGCGCCTCATACAATGTAAGTTATATATAGTGACACTACTTCTCTTACATCACTTACAACTAAAAGATCCTCTATAATTAGTAATGTTGTTTCTTCAGTGGCTACAATCTGACTGTGTTCAACTGATTTGGCAGGTTGGGGGATGAAGAATGTCATGATGGTTGTGTTGATCAAGTTTTGACCCTTTTCCCCTTATTTGTCTATTCGCTACATTCCCGGATCCCTTAATAAGAGAGCATGATCTAGCTAAGAAAGCCAAAATAATGTAGTTCTTTCTTTTGTACTTTAGGCAAAAGAAATTATTAGAACCTTGAGCTATAGTTTGATTTCTTGCTTTTGAGTTCAGAGCCTCATACATGTTATTGCCGGTTAGGATAAAACTGACCGTGGCAATAAATGTTTTGGAATAACAAGCAGGTACAAATCAATATCTCTGCCTTTTTTTGCCTTGTCATTGGAAAGCCATAAATATTGACTTCTTGTCCGGTACACTGGTTTATTATTTCATCAGTTTTTTTAGTGGTAATAGACTTCCCCCGTCGCGTTCATTTCACTATATTTCATATTAAATCCAGGAAATTGCAACCCAAAAGGAAACCTCACAATTGTCTCACCACTGTTTTGCTGTAAGTTTCAGGTTACGTCTTTGTTGCAAGTGTTTTTATGGTACCAATAGGTTGATTCTGACTGTTCATGAATGCACCTATTTAATAAGGTTAATTTTCTTATATTAGTACATGTCTTTAATGAAGTCATTGTGCATTTGATTTAATGCTAATCATAACTTGGATTGATAATTCACTATTTATAATGTCAAATGTTGATTTTAATAATGGTGAGGTTGGTTTTCGTACTATTGGTTTTCTAAATTTATTATTGTAGATTCATTGATTGATAAGATGAAACATGTTAAAGAGGTGTGGACTATCTAAAGTTTAGAAAACATATAATCTTGATTAGTTTATTAACTAAGACATGTATATGATTATTTATACACTAGTACACTTGAATGTATATTTTTTTTAACATAAGCTATACTAATTTGTTGGGTCGGATGATACACAAGTTTGTTGGTTGTCATTCTCTTGTATGTATTGTTTGTTCATTTTGCTATTTGGATTGTCAAATCTCTAGGATATTGCTACCAAAATTCTGGAATTTATTGATTATATCATTTTTGGAATTATCGAATTTATAGCGAATTGCTGCTGAAATTTCAGCCGAAAATTTTTTATTTTAAAAAAATATATATAATTATTACGGCGGTTTCTTTAAAAACGACGCTAAAAGGCTAACTATTTTACCAAAATACAAGTTCCCTTTAACGGCGGTTCTTCACTAACAACCGACGTAATACGTACTTTTAACGGCGGTCTTTTTAACAACAACCGACGTTATATTTACCTTTAACGGCGGTTTGTTAACAACAACCGACGTTATACTAAACTTACGCAACGTTTCTCTATCTGCAACCGTCGTTATAGAGGATACGTAATGGCGGTTTCTGGTAAAAAAATATTACTAAAATACCTATGATGGCGGTTTTCAAATAATAACCATCATTGTAGATAAATTATAGCGGCGGTTTTTGTGTAACAACCGTCGTTTTATATGAAACTATAATGGCGGTTTGTTAAACAACCGCCACCATAGGTGAGTTATGATGGCGGTTGTAAATCTGTCGCAAAGCTTATACGACCCCGTGATAAACGACAGACCCAAAACCTAATAAAACCGCCACAAAAAGCCATTTACAACCGCCGTTATAGGGGTTTTTTCTACTAGTGTTAGAATCGTGTTTAAAAATGCTTTCATTCGAGTATAAATTTCATATTATTTGCACATATAAAGATGATGTACTTTTTACTATGTTATATGTCTCACATTGAAAAATACTATAGGTTTGTTTAATATACTACGTATAAATAATAGAATTGCCCCACATTAAAAGATTAACATAAGGTGGGTGATCCTATAATTATAAATAAGAGGCTTCCTTGCAACTCCTGTATCAAGTATTTAGAACTCTTAAGAGCTTGTACCATTATCTCCACAACAGAGTGGAGAATTTTTTAATTATTATTGTTATAATTTTTATATAAAAACTTTTACATTACATTTGATTTCAAAGTATTGTAAGAAAATTATGAAAATTATATAGTAGATTCGTTCTTATAACAAAGATATGTCAAATGAAAAATAAAACTTCATTAACTAAGAAATGTTAATATACTCCCTCTTATTCTCAATAATCCTTCCTATTTCTTTTTTCGTCTATTCATAATATATTCCCTATTTTTTTTTTTGGTAAAATTTTATACTTATTTTAATCACCCCACCTCACAACAATACCCCACAATATAATACTTTATACTTATTTTAATCACTGTACCCCACAACAACACCAACAATACCTTCTCTCTCTCCAAACACCTCACCCCATAGTAATATTTTATACTTATTTTAACCAAATCCTTAATTTGCGTGCAAGTAGTGAATGAGGAGGGTTATTGAGAATAAGAGAGAGTATAATTTATACATCTTAATTATTTGTTTAGCTTTGTTCAAAATACCTACAAAAACTTAGTAGGTGATTAGGATCGTGAGAGTAGTATATTATTGTATTTAGAAACTTCATTATTGGGTTACTGAATTTTATACGCCTTATATGACTATATAGTCTATATTGAAATTATTTTTGTCCCATGTTTTTTTTTTGTCTCATTTAACTTTGAATTGATTTAAGTTTTGACCATTAATTTCGAATATACAAACGGAAACAATATACACAAATTATTATGTTTGATTACTAAAAACAACAAAGTTTAATGCGAATCAAAAGTTGGAAAAGATAGGCTATTGATTTATCTACAGTGAGAACAGAACGTCTACACTTAAGGAACAGAGATTCGTATTTAAGACTTTAACTAATCTAATTCAACCTGTTGCTTTTTCGATCGACATTGTTGAATAGCAAACACAATCGATTTTACATGGTGAATTTCATTAGGAAACCTATTGGCAGGAACAAGAGGATTAATACGTGCAATTTAGATTCGCGATAAAAAATGTTATCATTAGAGTATATATTTCGTATTATTTACACATATTAAAGATGGTTTACTTTTTAGTATTTTATATGTCCCACATTGAAAAAAATATATAAGTGTAGAGAATATACTACGTATAAATAATAGAATTGTCCCACATCGAAATGTTAGTATAAGGTTGGGTGATCCTATGATTATAAATAAGTGACATCCTTAGAACCTATGTATCACCCCAACCTTTTGAGTCTCTTAAGTATTTCTTCAAGAGTTCTTAAGAGTTGTATCATTATCTTCACAAGAGAGTGGAGAAATTTTTAATTATTATTGTAAAATATATTTCCAAAATTATATCCAAGTGATATTTATAATTTTTATATAAAAAATTTTACACTTCATTTGATTTAAAAGTATCGTAAAAAAATTATGAAAAATATATAATTAGATTCGTGTTAAGAAAAATGTTATCGTCATTAGAGTATAGAATTCGTAGCATTTGCACATATTTTAATTATGATTAAAAAAATAGAAAAAAGAACCGTACGAATATTAATAGATAGTATAGTATTTGCTCATTAGTAAATCGTGTTGGATGTCGAATTAGATGCGAAAAAGATATTGTACTTCTTAGTATATTATTTATACCACGTTGGAAAATAATATAGGTGTAGCGAATATACTACGTATAAATAGTAGAATTATCCCATATTGGAAGATTACCCTAAGATAAGGCGATCCTATGATTATAATTAGGACTCATCCTTGAAACTTAAGGCTCTATTTGGTAAAACTAACTGAAAAGCTAGCTGAAACCTGAAAAGCTAACTGAAACCTAAAAAGGTATTTGGAACCTGAAAAGCTAACTGATAAGGTAGCTGAAAATTATGACCTGAAAATGTGCCTGATTTTTATAAAAACTATTTGGTAAACTAACTGAAAAGGTAACTGATATTTGTCAAATTACGTAAAAGGATAAGGATTATTATTATTTCCAAATAATTAAAGGGTAATTAAAATTAAAACAGATACCTAAAATCTAAAATGCTACCCTAGGTAGCATTTCATTTCAGGTAGCTTATTTGGGCAAATAATTTACTTGCCAAACACTACCAAAAGAATAAGTTACCTAATATTTTTTAAAAAAAAAATTACTTTTGTTAAAACAGGTATCCGAAATGACATGTCAAACAGAGCCTAATAACACTACTGAAAGTTCGGTGAAGTTATAGATAAAGTTGAGCTATTGGCTCCTTTAGTTTGTATGTTGTAACAAATAAATTGTTGTGGCCATATTTGATTGAAACAACAACAATAATAATAATAATAACAATAGTATTATCTATCTATGCATGTGGTGTAGGCTCAAATAAGTTGATAGTATATAATAAACGACAGCATACAACGGTCCAACTCCAACTCTCAATCCTTTGTCATTTGCTCAAACACAGTTATGATTTTCAATACATTTTCTAATATGTTTCAACGTCAACTATCGAATTCACGTAAGAGTCGTTTGTATGTTGCATCATCTTTGTAGTTTGTATCCCACTTGCCCTGGCTGTGGTACCCGTACTATATGGACAACTATTATTTGATAGCTCCACTAGGTTGCACGAAAACGGACACGGACACGGACACGGACACGACACGGGAACGCTCAATGTTAGGCGTGTCCGTGCAACCTAGTAGCTCCATTGCTAATCTTATTATTTACGATTCTAGTATGTACCACCCTATTAACTACCAACTTGTGTACAACATAAGACAAAATTAAATTCATGAAAATACTTTCTAATCGAGTTTTGTCTAACAAAGATAAAATTCTAGTACTTTGTATATTTTTTTTGTTGTTGTTAAAAGTCGTACTAAATTAAAGAAATCAAAGTTCAAACGATACAATCAAGGGTCTAACTTTACATTTTTTATCTCTGTTTACAACGCTCTTTTATCCCCATTTCATCTTTGACCCTCATAAAGTAAAACGGAGATGAAACGGAGTTTGTCGGTTGATCTTTTTCAATAGCATACTTTGTATAAGTTAACGTTCATTTAAATTGACATTTTAAATCATTTTGCACTGTATAAAGTAATAAAACGGTTTTATTATTAGAGACTTTAGAGTAATCATGCACATACATACCTAATAATACACCGAGACTAATAAGTTATACTCCGTATATATGATTAATTGAGTATCTCTAAAAATAAAACTCGCTACTGCATTGTAATTTGTGAGACCTACTAATATAGAGTATGATTGTATCCTCCGGGAGGACTACTGTTCTCTTTATGCGATAATCCACAAAATGGAATACAATATTATAAAGGCTTAGGTGTAACTGTATAAAGAGTACCGTAATCCCGCTGGAGGACACAAGAATGGTATCATAGGCTAAACGTTTGTTGTAGTGTCAATTGTATGAAAGCATAATATTGGTGAGTTAGCTGGAAATATATATAAAGTGAGCACAACCTTCTGTTTTCTGCACTTGATCAAACAATGATTCATTAAATTCTGATCATAAAAAAGCAAATATATGTCCATATATAATAATAATTCAAAGTACAAAGTACAAACATGCATGTTCCTGAAACTTGCTTGATTTGCGTTCAATTATTTAATTTATTAACAAAATTAAACAAGCGCGATCTGCTCAAACTCTGAGATTTGTCTGCTGCATTGGAAGATGTTACTTTTTTTTTTCTGAAGAAATCAAGAACATAAATTGTTAATTACGGAGTATAAACTTTAACATTGTTAATGCATTGGGATCAATTAATTTGTACCTAATCATGTTTCACTTTATGAGGCTCAACTTTACATTTTTATCAATCTTGTTAACAAAAAGATCAACCGACTCCCTAATCTATGTCATTTACAAAACATTATTGCCCACTACCATGTTGTTTCTAACTTAATTCCGGATTGTTTATTACTCTCTTCATTTTTTTTATATGACGTTTTTGTTTTTGATACAGCTCTTTGACATTAAATTTTAAAATAATATAGTAGTTAAAAATTCTAAAAATTATACCATTAAATTCTTTATGAAAAAAGTTTTATATGATGAGTACATATTTTATGATAATATTTATCATAAAGTAATAATTATCGACATATAAAAAAATACATTGATAAAGTAATATGGGCAAATCAATCGTTATTTATCATAAAGTAATATTTATCATAAAGTAATATTTTATGATAATACATTGAATAATGTAAAGCGACATATAAAAAAAATCTTTGATTTGTCTTAAAATGACTTATACGGAGTATAATAGATCGGAACGCATGGTGTACTAGTAGAAACATGCATGTATGAATTAGGGTTAGAGTAAGTCTTTTATAAAATAGATTTATGATAAAACATGGTAAAACTATTAATAAATCACCTTAATGCCCCTATTAACCAATGATGGTAGCTAGTTGAGGTTGTTAAGGTGGGGTAATTAAGTAAAGTAACTAACGGTTGTACAATAACCTTTATGTGCAAACGGTATATACAAGTATTATTTTTAGGATTAAAGACAAAATAGGTACGGAAAATAGATATGATGAAATCAAAGAATTACGTTGATCCACATTCCACAACGAAAAGGGCACAAGATACACAAATTATGCAAATGTTTAGCTAGATCCAATAAATTCGGTTCAGAAAAGTTCATATCTCATAAATTCAATTTAGAGATGTTTAGATCGATCTCATAAAAGTTGAGTTTATAAATGCCCTCGATCAGGGTTGGTTGATGCAGCCTTTGAAATTAAGCAGGCATGGCGATTGGCTAGGTTAGACCCGAGCTTCGGTGTTACAGTATTAAGGGAGGGTCGATTTTTGGTTCAGGGCAGTGAAATTGTTGACCTTGACAAATAATGAGACCTAGAGGTGGCCATCAGCACGGGCCTGCCCGGCCCGGCCTTCGGGCTCTTTCAGCACACAGCCCGGCCAAGCTCGGCCCGACCCGCCTAGCCCGCCTCCCATCCATGGCCTGGCCCGGGTCCTATTTTTCCCAGCTCGGGCCGCCCTGGCCCGGCCATTTTAGGGAAAAAATAAAAATAGGTTAGGCCCGCCAACCCGGCCCGCCCTCAGCCCGCCTCGGGCCCTGGCCTGGGTCAAGCATATCCAAGCCCGACCCGGCCCGGCCAAGCCCACCCCTCCCCCTGGCCTGGCCCGGGTCTGACTAGGAGAGACCGGCTCGCCCCCTGGTCAGCCCGGCCCGGCCCGAGTACAGGTCTAATGAGACCTAAGTGTGTGTTAAAGCTAAAGGTACTTAAAACAATTTAAAAGTAAAAGGTGATTAAACAATTTAATGATGCAGTAGCTAATTGGTCTTAGTGTTAAAGCTAAAGGTACTTTATGTATGAAACATAATCTTTTTTGAGATTATAGTGTCTAATTTCTTCTTAAACCAGGACCACTTTTGGTAGTGCTAAAAGCCATGATCACCTGATCTGATCTGATCTCTCTGATCCAGATTAATAACGCTCCTTCACCACAACTTTTACTTCTTTACTGGTACTCCGTATTGTTTAGCCAGGTACTTTAAGTATTCGATTGTTACGTGCATACGTTTGGTCTCGTATAAAATGACAATCGACTTTGATGTGCTTCGTTATAGTTTGTGAAATACTAAATTGCGAGCAATAATGTAGCTAGAAAGCGGGTTGACTATCACACATAAGTTGTATCAGTTGATAAAGTGGTTGTTTTTTCGATCTTGTGAAATAGTAGCGGTCTTTTGATTCGATTTTCGACGTAATTTTTATCTCAAGTCATCTAAGAACAACCTCTTTAATTTGTAACTTAAACACAAAGGTTAAGATTGTTATCCAACGCGCTGCTCTACAATTTGTGGGAGTCGTTGAAGCACGGTGATAATATTGTTGCATGTTATCGAAATGAACAAAAACTTGAAAAGAGTTGAAGTTGGATGCCAAGCAAGCATATATTTGGGCCTAAAGCTTTGGGTTTTGGCATTCATTTGAATTATGTGTTGTCGAATAGTATGTACTGAATCTGGTAGCATCATAATTTTCATAATTCGTATGATATGTCCACAAAACTGCCATTTCCTGTTGTCTGCCCTTTCTTACAACTACCTGTGCTGGACCACCTCCCCATCATCTCCTTCTAATTCATTTTTACTATCATCATTAATCATGGTGTTTATTTATTTGCTAGGGGTATTTTTTTCGTCTTTCGTTGGGTAAATATTCCTATAACGAATGAAATCAACAAATCTTGCTTTTGACGGTCACAAGCTTATGAAGTCTCGCTCACAACCCCTTTTCTTTTTAACATCATTTAAATCGGTTGTGAGTGGGTGCATGTCATAAGTTGTGACCGTCGTCACCAGTAAGTATTTGTAAATGGACATTACATAGCAAGTTTATTACTAGATAGATAGTGTGAATGGGCATAAATAATGATGAGTAAAACAAAAGGGATTCAGAGTAATATTGCAGGATGTCATAGGCAAATTACTAGCTAACAGAGTGACCTGGACAAACAGTGGGAGTTGGTGTGGCAGAGAAGCACAAAATTTATAGGTATTTAGACGTACTAACTAGCAGCAGCAGTAGCTGAGTAATAAGTAGATAGATGATCAGGAATTATTGGTATTATAATTTTTCGGTTTTTTATGATATACCCCTACAATTTTGAAACACAAATTCTTACTTGTGATAGAAGGTATCCGTCTCTTATAAGAGACGGATACCGTTTTCCTCACAAAAAACTCATTTAGGGTGAGTGGGAGAAGCACATGGGGGGTCCCTCCTTGTCCCCTCTACCCATTTTCTCTCACAGACGACCCGTCTTCAATTACTATCCGTCACAAGCAAGACGGATTGATTTTGAAATTCTATGGCGTATCCCTAAACTTCTTAGTTATTTCTCTTCCATGACCTTCTTTAACTTCTCATTAACTTTATCACTATCAAACAACCGTACTTTGACCATTATTTTGACTCATTAATGTTATATCATCGTCCTATGTGAAACATCACAAATCACTTCTAATAAGCACAAACTAGTATTAAAAACGCTAGTTATGATTCATGAAATGATAATGGAGATTTAATGAACTTTTTGTTAGATTGGTATACTATTTGGTGGGTTAATGAGTAACTCGGCGAATTAGTAAGTAAATGAGTAGGTTATCAAGTAATTGGAATGGTAAATAAATGATTTAATTGATCAATTAAGAAACTACCATGTCAAAGATAATAAATAAGAATATGATATAGACTAATTTATAGAGTTCAGGGGTACGCCATGGAATTAATAAAATATAGGGGTACACCATAGGAAATCAAAAAACTCGAGAGTACACCGTAGAATATCCCTTATTATTATTATTATTATTATTATTATTATTATTATTATTATTATTTATGAGTGTCATGTGTTATTGCTTCATAAGCTACTACTCTTTCATCAATCTATCCAACTTTACCCTTCTCATATTGTCATTTTTCACTAATTAACCCGTGACCCGTTCTTAATCAAGCTAAGGCCCCCGGCCCCCTTTCTGTTTATACTCCGCCTTAATAATTCTAATTAATACGGAGTATATACTATCCATCGGGTTCAAACCGCAATCATAATTATTAAGCAGGCACTATGACATCAAAGTGAATGTATGTTCACTATAACATTATTGATCATCTTGTAGATAGTATGTTGTTTTGATTAACACTGACTCATGGGACATGGGGTATGTAAAACCCTACAAAATAAAGTTTCCGCAAATGTGCCCTACATTAGTAGGGTATAACATTACTGCATTAGTATAACACTTGTATACTATACTGTACTACTCCGTATAACATTAGTATATTAGTAGTACACAATCTTACATACTGTATAACTTACGGACTAGTATGCCCCATGCAGTTATTATAATTGTAAGACATACATTTATAGTGTACGTACGTTACAAATCCAGGTTCCCACTCTTATTATTATTCATTAGATCCCGCGCATGTATGTGCGGTATATTTAAATTTTTTATTTTTATAGTGTATTATTTATAGATTTTTAATTTACATGTCATTAATTTTTCATATTTTATCTTTTTTATTTTAGTATGTGAAAAAAAATTGAACTGAAAAACTTCTAAAAAAATTGAGCAAGTTATAAAATGTGTATTTTAATGAGTTACGACAAAACTAATGATTTCAATTTATAAATTTTCTCAATTGATTTTAATGAATTTTGTATGTCACAAAACTAATAATATCAGTTTATAATTTTTTTTTATACGAAGTAAATATGTGTGAAATCAATATCTAACATATAATAATAGATTAATAACACTAATAAAAAAAAGTTTCGCCATTTATGATTTTAGATTTATAACATTTTTTTTATTATAATTTAGAGATTAGAAAAGATTAGAGTGATTGTAAGAATAAATCTTATTGAAAAAATAAGCGTTTATTAAAAAAAAAAAGTATTGTAAGTTTTCTTATTTAAGCGGATTTTTTTTGGAGGGAAAACTTTGAGAATTTTTGTTCTCTTAGTATATAGGAGGATTAATGAAATAAATCAATAATCTAATCAATACATACACAAATTCTTACTTATGACGGTTATAATTATGAGTTGGACACTCACAACACTAATTTAAACAGTGTTTATAAATAACAAAAGGTAATTGTGAGACATCATAAGTTTGTGTCGTCACAAATAAAACTTGCTAGCAAGTATATTCAGAGTAATTTAATACGAAATAGTATGAAGACTATGAACAGCGCAAATCTAAGGCCATCGATTTATTTAATTTGTTGTGGCAATGTTATACTAAGCTAGTACATAGTCCTAGGTGTATTCATTGAGCCGGGATCGGATTAGACAGGGCCAAAGTCGATTAAATAGGTAGACCGTGAATCGAACGAAATAAAATACGGACCGGTCCGGTCTGGTCTTTGGCTCAGACCAACGAATGAACACCTCTTGTACATACTGTCCATAAAATTATATTTAGTTATAAAATGCATTTTCTTATAAAAATTGATATTTTCTCCTATTCTCAATTACTCTGCCATTTCCTCATTGGCACAAAAATTAAGAATTTGATTAAAATAAGTATAAAGTATTATTGTGGGGTGATATTATTGGAGAGAGGGACGGTATTGTGGAGGTTATTGTGAGGTGAGGTGATTAAAATAAGGCTAAAGTATTGTATTGTGAGTATTGTGGGGTGAAGTGATTAAAATAAGTATAAAACTTTACTAAAAAAAGAAGGCAAATTCTCATTTGTGACGGAAGGTATCCGTCACAACCTTGTGACGGATACCATTTCCTCTCACAAAATACCCAACAAGGGTAAGTGGAAAAGCACATGGAGGGTCCTATCCTTGTCCCCTCTACCATTTCCTCTCATAAATGATCCGTCCCAAGATCCGACCCGTCCCAAGATCCGACCCGTCACAAGGGAGACGCTTTGTTAAAAGAAAGAAGACATTTTTAACGGATTACTTATTCTCTCAATCTCATTTATTTATTTATTTATCTTTTACGAGTTTTTTTAAAATGATAAATATAAGAATTTTAACAAAAGAAACATAATTTATTATGAGAAAATAAATATTTTGTACTGTTATAAACTGCAGAGGTGAGTTTTTTTAGTGACATGCTAGACTAGACTTGCGTCAATAAGATTAAAAAAATACTTGCCTGAAGTCATTTGCTTAGATTTGGGTGTTGTTTATGTTATGATTATTCTCCATAAGCTCTTTGATTTTGAGGCATTTCGTATGTTTAATATACGCCACTTTTTTGAATTCAATATAAATTTTGTCCTCAAACTTGGACTTTTGTTATCTGCTAGACTTCTAGTACCGCAATATATCAACAATTTTAACCCCATGATCGAAATGTGATCAGGTCTTTTAACCATTACTTGTTCGTCCCACTAAACTTCTCCCCCTTTTCTTGAACTAAATCTTAACTCCGCCACTACAGATGAGTTATGAGCACAGGTGACAGCGCTAGTGTCGGACCACTTGAAGGTGTGTAAACAATGCGAAACAAGACATAAATGATTAATAGCAGACATTAGTAGTATTATAGCATACATAAAAATAAGAGGTATGAACCTTTTAGCATAAGAATGGTAGTATTGACATGGACTAAGTTGGACACGTATTAGTATCGTGTTACATGTTGTACACCTTTTTGGTTACCAACATCCATAACCCATTTTATCACTCTTCCTGTTTTTGTTGTATGCCACTTTTGTTCACTCAATCATTATCACCCAAATCAAGCTTACACATTACAGATGTCACTCTTCTCATCAATGATTGTACGTTAACACTCCCTAGTCCCTTCGAATCATCACAAATTCTTAATTAAGATGGTTGCATTAGCCTTCGTTTAAGAAGGATTAAGTAGTATAAATAGGATAAAAGCCAGATGCATAAAGAAAAACAATGATACTTAGCCGATGTCTATTTTAGTAGAGGGTAACCACCAAGTTCTGTTTTCAGCCTTCTAGTCACCGAACAGATTAAAATAAAGGTGTATTTTAAAGGAACCTGAGGTTTCATTGTTTCTAGTTAAAACGGTCTTAAGCAAGACCTAGTAACGGACCACAAAAGCTCTGCAGACCATCATTAACCAACCTCTAAATTCACAATATAACTGCAGTAGAGGGCTTCAGACCATCATTAACCAACCTCTAAATTCACAATATAACTGCAGTAGAGGGTTTAGAAGCCCGGAGTCCTCAGTGTGCACTCGAGGAAGTGACGTAAAACAAAATCATCATATGACTAGCAAAATGGCCGAAAAATGGCTGAAAAATAAGCAGAGATCAAGTACTAGCAGAAGTAACCACGAACTACAGCATTCGGTGTCACATTACGCCTAGCAGAAGCAACTCAACCACAGGAGTTTCTTGCCTAGATGTTGAGAGTACAATAACGCTCATACAAAGACAAAAAGATGAGCCATTTCAGTTACTTACTGCTACTGCTAATACGAGAATCATATTCACATTCCCATGCCTCCCATTCCCATGCCACCCATTCCCATACCACCTCCGCCACCAAACTTGGCATTTGAAAAGTTCATTTCTGGATGCTGCAAGACATCGAAGGTGCAAGTTAGTTTGCATGTTTAAACTAAACATCTGCCTTACAAGTCCAAACTACATCAGTTTTACACTCTTACAAGTATCTCCTCTTTCTCTCTAAAAGATACTAGTACAAAAAACCGACCATACTTGAGGCCTCGAGCGACCAATAACTGACTACCATTATGGCACCTAGCCCAAAATTCTCATCTAATGCTGGTAATAATGTTTATAAGATAAAAAGCTTTTTTCTTTACTTCAT
The DNA here is from genome assembly GCA_028566215.1 of Silene coronaria. Taxonomy (NCBI): domain Eukaryota; kingdom Viridiplantae; phylum Streptophyta; class Magnoliopsida; order Caryophyllales; family Caryophyllaceae; genus Silene; species Silene coronaria. The sequence goes on from JAOWBH010000048.1 coordinate 581,451, forward strand.
ATCTATTTGTGAATTCCGGTGCTTTTCTCTCAATATTAAAACTTCAATATTAAAAAGCACGACCCAAAGTATGTGGTATATGAAAGTTCTAGTGATTGGTCATTACTACTGTTATCATAAACTTTTTCTCTTAACAAGCTTGCATTTTGTAGACTGCACATGCAGAAGAACGGTCATTATTTTAGGAAGGATATATTTAATTCATCTATCATAGGGTGCAGGCATGCAGTATTGAAGTACTTACACTGATTTGAGTTTTTAGATGATAAAAAAAATACAGAGTAGTCAAGTACCTCAGCCATAAACTTCTTTAGCAACTCGTCCTTCTGCATCTCATCGCTTGTTGGGAGGCCCATTTGTTTCTGCCTTTGATCAAACTGCAAGATAAAACTAGGTCAGCGCAGAATAATAAAAACAATATTTGGAACACATAATACACACATAGGTGCTCTGACGGAGACGCAACAACTATTAACTCAAAGAAGTAAACGAGTCCACAACTTACCATCATCTTCTCCACAGTTGACCTTGTTTCCGGGTCCAAGTCACCAAGTTTGCTGCTTTCAGGTTCAACCTTCTGAGTATCAATTTCTGGCTCTCCTTTCAATACCGCTCTCCACCAGTCCATCTGATCATGCTTTGTCAGAAGAATAGAGACGGATTTATTATCCTCTGAAAAAAGGGAAATAATAAATCATTAGTGGCAATTCCCATCATACCACATAACCCAAGCTTGCACTGATCCATCTCCAGAGGCCTCACTACATCAGGCTTTAAATATTTGGGTTCACATACTGAGCAATGTGAATAGAGAGCAGGAGCACATGATATAAGGGCAGCAGCAATGGGGAATTATAAGGAGTTTCATATCATATAAGGAGCTCCTTATATGAAACCAGTTTCATGTTAAAAAAAGTGAGACATAGAGGGGACCATATAAAAAGTACATAACTTTTACCATTGAGGAGAATTAAGAAGTTTCATAATTAAAAAATTGTGTTGATGTATCATTGAAAAGATGTAGTATGGAACTATAACCATTGCTATTGCCCTAACAGATCATAGAAATAACCTAATTACAAAACACATTCATTTTATAAAAAAAATAAAAAACTAACATCAAACCACAAGCACTACTGGCTCAAATAATGCATTTTGTCATCCAAAAACTAACCTTCACGACAATAAGTCAACAGAAAACTATGACCAAAGTTTTAACAATAGGTGTAGCTATCTGAACCTGTGTTACTCAGTGTGTCGGCGTGTCGGACACGGCTATTTTGGGTGAATTTCCCTATTTTGTGGTCTAAATTGAAGTGTCGTGTCGTCGACACGTGTCCGACATGCGACACGGCAGTTAAGTGCAGTGTCGGAGTAACATACATCTGAACTGAAGTAGCCATCTCTTTTACAAGAAATATTGCAATAAATCCACCACACAAGGAGAACTTCAGTTCAGCGCTTAACCAAAAAAAAAAATCTCAACAAGATATTTCATGAAACTGCGGCAGACGATTACATTTGCACATCTAAACTATGTTACTTAGACTCTTCTAATTTCCACGCTTAACACTCACTCGGACATGGATATGACTCTTGGACACCTCATTTTAGACCAAAATAAGCATATTTATCAAAAAAAAAAAAAAAAAAAAGCCGAGTCCGACACTTAAACATGCACCCGTGTCAGATACTTCTAAATGAGTTTGAGTAACATAGCATCTAAATGTAAAAACAAGGAACACTATTCAAAAGGACTTCCAGGCAAAAACACACGCAACTAGAACAGAAGCATAACAATTTACTGCAAGGGACAAGAGGGAAGAAGATGCTAAATAGAACTATAGAAGACATACCCAAACTCCAGAAACAATCATCAGGCTTCACAGGCTTGTAGAGTTCTCCCTGCAAAGAAGTTAAAGAGTTAAATAACTCACCACCCAAATATAGAATCCCACAGTTTTTCAACAACTGAAATTGCACATTATTAATTTACCTGATTCTGAAGGCATAAAAATTTCAGAATCAGAGAAATTTGCAATTTTTGCTGCACCAAAGGTAACCATGCAAGTTATCAAATATTAATGAAGAACTTACATCAATGATCGGAGGCTGACCCTTGAGTCCAACTTTGAGATGGTTCTTCTTAATCTCACAAACAACAAATCTAGACTTTGTTCCCGGTGGAACAGGAACAGTCACGTTCACTTCTTGTAGAGATTGTCCCCAAGTGTAGTTATCAAGATCAAGACCATTTCCTTTGTTTGGAACTGTAATTGACAGAACAAACATGAGTGAAATCAGAGAGCGAACTGACCCAACTCGTACTTACAGAAACATTCGCAGCAACCCTAACCATCGGTAAACCAATCCACAATGTTTGGCAAAATCAAGCATCTAAGATCAACGAAGTACAAACCTAAATCAACATGCTAATCCATACAAGTTTTTACCTTGCGTTACCTCCGTCCTAGACGATCAATTGGGCAAGTTCATATTAATTCATTTGGGTTGAGGCAAACCCAACATATTTAATCACAATTTAAAGTTTCAACTCAACCAGGATATGAAGCCAAGGGTAAAATCTTCCGTGGGGGAACGAATTTTAATTGAATAATGCAAACTATAAAAATAATCGAGAATTCTAACTAAAAATTTCACAATTTTCATAATCCCCCACCTCCCGGAGGGATAAAAATTTGAAATTACTCCCTCCATTTCAGTCATTTGTTTAACTTTTAGATTCTTTGTAACGAGTAATTTCATTCAAAGGTAAACAATTGATTGAGACGGAGGGGGTACTAGTTATAGTACCCGAGCCCCGATGTTCTTCATCCCTTAACTACAAATCTTGGTTTGGCCACTATACATTGACGACCAATTAAAGCAAAAACATCTTAAACCTCTAGAACAATGCAGATCACAATAAGATAAAAATTATGCGAAAGGATCAAAATAAAGATAGGAAATTAAACCTCTGTATTTAGATTCTTCCTTCTCTTCATCAACCTTGGACGACGAAGAAGACGATGACTCCTCTTTCTTTGCCGAAGCAGTAGCCGCAGCCTTAGGTTTCTTCTTTGCTTCATCCTCAAGTTTCTTCTTGTTTGCTTCAGCAACAAGCTTCTCCTTGATCGAATTGAACGCCTTTACGACGTCGTTTTTGGAGGAATCAGCGCGGAAGAAATCAGGAGATTCATTAGCAACGAAATCGAAAACAGATTGGATAAACCCTAGAGGTTTAGATGGGTCGAGAGTAGATGTGAATGGTTTAGGAGGAGATTGAGTTTGTGTAGGTTTTTGGGGTTGTGATTGTTGTTGGGTTTCTTCTTCGGTGAATTCTGAGAGAATCGCCATTGTTGTTGTGAAGGTAGAAGTTTTAGGGTTTATGGAAATTTGGGGATTTTTTTGGGGAGAGAATTGATTAATTGAAGATTTGAAGGTGGTTGGGTTTAAATAGGAGTTGGGTGTTTCAAGATGTGTGGAATTTGGAAAGGTATGATGATTTGTGTGAATTGTGACGGGTTTTTTTTGGGTAGAGTAGATGTCTATGGAGGATTCTAGAATCTTGGTGTGGGATGGGTTTCTCTTGAACGGATCGAGGGGATTGAGTAGACCTGGCAAATAGATCGAGTCGTGTCGGATTTGTGTTCGTGTCACATGTAAACGGATCACAAATTCTTCAACCCAAACCCGACCCAATTAAATATCGTGTCGTGTTCGTGTCGACCCACTTACATAAATGGGTCATCAAGCCTCAA
>JAOWBH010000048.1:585311-606898 GCA_028566215.1 Silene coronaria
AAATACTAAAAATAAAATTAAACAAAGATAAATCAACCAAAATCAAAAGACACTTTCATACAAGATATTGAAAACGACATATATAGTTATACATATCGAACACATGTTAGTATATACTTTAGTATATTACCAATAGATAATATTATTTTCTAATTATCAAAATTCTAAGATAAAATACATTGATGCGAAAATTTTAAATGTTGATTGAAATTGAGATTGTATAACTATACGTGTATACTATAAAGAACGACACTCGGTCTCTTGTATGACTTGGTGATACTCGTGTTCATATCACGTCAATATCAAATTTGTTATTGTAACACTTATTATTATAAGGAAAAAAAAGCAATCTTATTGGTTTTGTGATTAAAACTCGGGTGAAATTACAGGGTCTTAGGTAAAATTCTAGAGCTATTTGTGGTCAAGACTATGCCTTCTAGATTTCGAGGCTCACCCTCTCAGGTGGCTAATCACATATACGCAGTTTGGATACTATATACTCAGTGGTTTACTAATGAACATCAAATAATAGCGGCAGGTGCCAAAAATAAAAAGAAATAACATAACATCTCACTAGCACAAAGCATGTAATGTACCTTCAATGATCAAAAACAAAGTTGAATTGGAATTTAAATGGATAATATGATGGAATCCATACCAAAAATAAGACTATCTTTTTAATCAACTTTTGTTAAGTGTCACTTGGTCCTTTGTCCTTAGCAATTTGTTCTCCTCTACAACAAAGACAATTTTGACAATTATCTCCATGCCTAATTATTCCAATTTGGTCCTTAGACAATGGTGGATTAATTTATGGCATAAAAATAGGAGTCCATTGAATTAAAGTATGTCTTTTAATTGTTTATCTCTCTTTTGGAATCTGCTTTATTTAATATTTTATTTTATTGCATACATATCAATCATAGATTCATACTAGTTTATTAGTTAAATAAATTAAATAATTGTAGTTATTAGTAGAAGAATTGCAAAGATTTGAGCGTGTGTAGACAATGGATATTGCATCAGAATTCAGGCCTGACTAAATTATTAGCTAATTTGATATTTGATATTTAGAATAAGTCATGCATTGGTCCGTCATCATATTCAATGGGCGTTGAAGCTGCTTGATGCCATACAATGGACATCATTAGGTTCACAAAATGAAACATCTATTTACGTTTATACGGAGTTGACATTCATACAGTGGCGGAGCTAGCAATTTATTCCAGCGGAGGCGAAAAATCTCAGCGGGGGCGAACTGATAATGATGTAAGGAGAACACGAGTTGGAAAATTCTAACTAAATTCTTTGAAATTTTCGGCCGCCAGCGGGGGCGACCACCTCTGCTAGCCCCCCTAAATCCGTCACTGCATTTATATATAAAAGTTATTCAAATTAACAGAATACAAGTTATGAGCACTAGCATATGATATATGAAGTGAACGAGACAAGTTTTTGCTAATATCTAGATATTTTGCATTTGTCTAAAACTTACGTTATAGATAAAAAAATGTGCAAATTTATATGAAAAAAAATAAAGAGATAGAGTTACATGTTTATAAACCAAGAATTAGACTAAAAAAAAATATATATTTGTGAGAAACGGACAAACCAAATCATTAATAAAGAACCGGTACTATATAGTATTGTAAGCATATGATGATATTCTACATACCTTATGTTCTTCCATTATTTTCATTTTTTTTCAATATTTATCTGACATTTTTACAAATAGGAAATTCTACTTCCATCCGACATCCACATCATATATTTGTAAAAGATTTAAAGGGTGCCGATCTTACAACTTAATAAAAGTTTGTCAACATAAACAATTAATTTCAATTATATAAAATATTAATTTATAATCTATTATCTCCTTAATAATAAAAATACATATTATCTCCTTAATAATAAAAATACATTGTAATAGTATAATCTATTACACAATACAAGGAATATATCTCACAACCGTCTTACTCAAAACGAATTTTATAATTCGATTTCCAATAGAAGTGAGTTTCTAGGGTCAACCAAAATTTAATCCATGAATAAGAACTAGATCCAAATATTACATCAAAATCAAATCCAAATAGCAAAAAAAATCAATACCAATATCCCAAATTCCAAATCAGTCACCAACTCAAATTAATTACTCCACATCACCTAATCAACATTCAACACACTAACAAACAATCACGAACCGCGGCGCCTCGTAACCGAACCAACTGGCGGCTCTCAATTTTTACCCTCTTTAACTCAACAAAAATAAAACCCCTAGTTTTTGTTGTACCTCCACGGGAAACTAAACTACCACCTGAATTTACCAAAATACCCCCCTGTTACGGTTGTCGCGTGCCGCATACACTCCTCTTCCCACGTGGCACTCCCGACACTAACTTCCTAGCTGTCACGTCACCCGTGGTCCCCACATCCTTCACTTTTTATTTAATTTAATTTTCCGTTTTCTCTTTAATTTAGATATATCATCCTTCGCCAACTCTCCTCTCCGGCTCTCCCTATATATACACACACCACACTCCTTCGTCTTCTTAAACACCTTCTTCAATTTTTTTGTTTTCAAATTTTCTCTTTCTTAAATATTTCTCTCTCCTCTTTTCGGCGCACTTTCCGTCTTATACGACGCCGTTTTCCGTAATACGACGTCGTTTAATCGCCTGAACTTTTTATACCTCGTCGTTTTCGATCCTCCGAGCATCATTTAATTATTATATATTTAATTGAGACATAAATAATTGAATTAGTTAATTAATTAATCAATTATATTATATTATATTATACTTACGACGACGAAAAGTGCTTATCGTTGAGATGTCGACGACTGCCGGATTAGGTTCGGTATTAAATCTCCGAGGCAAGGCAGTTTCCGGTTCGGACCGGCAGCAACGAGGACAGCAGTTGCAACAACCGCCAGTGGTGCCGGTTCGTAGGGTCGGTAGGAGATCATCACGAACCTACGCGGTTCGGAGGTCGGAGATCGGGGAAAATAGCAAGTTATTAGGAGGAACAGCGATAAGGAAACAGGTTTGGAAATCAGAAGGTCCAGGTAGGGATCCGAAGCTGAGGTTCGTTGTCCGATCCGGTTTATCTCAGGTTCCAGAGAAACCGCTCGGGTTATACGACCCGAGGTTTGATAAGGATTCTTGTGGTGTTGGATTTGTTGCTGAGTTGTCCGGTCAATGTAGCCGTAAAACGGTAAAATTTTGATTTGTCTTGATCATTTATTTACTTTTATTAAAATCGCAAATTCTAGTGTGAAGTCCGCCTCAGAATAGTGAGCGTAAAACGAGTTATTTACTTTTCACTTTTTGTTTTTTCGGTCAAACTAAAATGGTGATTGGTTGTGACGATTGTGGATCCGTTTTACACGAGAGACTAAATAAACAAACTCGTAACGAATAAGAAAAGCAAAAATAAACAATCGACTGTGACGGAGGGAGTATTATAGACCGATTATGATTATTTGTTGAGTATTGATTTCGTTATTTAAGAATTGAAATTAACGTTAAAATTTAATGCAAAATTTTAATAGATGATGATCATTGATTGATTGATTATATCGGAATTTAAACTATTGACTGTGACGGAGTGAAGATCATTGATTGATTGTGATTATTGGTTGAGTATTGATTTTGTTATTTAAGAATGGAATTGAATTTGAATACGACAAAATCTCGTTTGAGACCGTGTTATTACCATTAATGTTGAGCAGTGGTATGATGTAAGTTTAATTTAAGACGGTATTAAGTAAGATTAACTCGGAATTTAATTGATCTTGTGTTTAATTTACGATTAATAAATGTGAAGGTGACTGATGCGATGGAGATGTTAGTGAGGATGACGCATAGAGGTGCGTGTGGATGTGAACCTAATACTGGTGATGGTGCTGGTATTCTTGTTGGTCTTCCTCACGATTTCTTCACTGAGGTACGATTCAATAATTCAATAATTCAATAATTCAATAATTCAATAACTAATTAATCATTATTCTATGACATGTTCCGGTTGCACTGATCTTATGATTGACAGTAATTATTGTGTAAGACTGTGTGCGAGGATCATTTTTATATAAAAACACTCATTTATTGATAATAGCAAAAGACGGTCTTGTTCCACAAATGGTGGTTGATTGTATATGCTTAAATTGGTGGTTAACGAAAGTAGTTGGAATATTAGATTGCATTTTTTATTTGTATTGTTATCTGTCACCTGTTTCAGTATCTGTTAGTTAATTCTGTTGTTTTTAGCAAATTCTTGTGCAGGACGGTACAATGATATATGATTGATCATATATTTGTATGATCTTCTTAAAGAACATGAATTGTTTTTTTTTTTTTTTTGAGCAATTAGCTCCCAAAAAAATTCTCTCCCTTTTTTTTTTATTATAATTATAATTATTTATGTTTTCGGTTAGGAGTAACTAGTAAGCATATTTGTGTCGAATACATGGGAGCATTTTTGAGTTATGTTTGTCCAGAGACATTACCTTTTGTATTCAGTTAGTAGTAAGCGTAGTCGAATACATGGGAACATCTTTTGTTTTATGTTTGTTTGGAGACACCTGATATTTTAAATTTAGTTCCCCTTGAGGTTTATAATTAATTTTTTTTATTGTTTAATTGCTCTATAGGTGACCTCAGAACTCGGCTTTCAACTGCCGCCTCTAGGGCAATATGCAGTTGGGATGTTCTTCCTGCCAACCTCTAGCAGCAGAAGGGAGGAAAGCAAAACAGTTTTCACAAAGGTATTATTTTTTTTTGCTATTAGGTGTATGAAATTGAGCCTGAACTTGACTATCATGCTGTATATTATGCTCTTTAAGTGAAATGAAGTGGTTCTATTCTAAGTATTTTCAATTATTTTATCAAGTTGATGTATGCAGTAAGATCCAGCATTTCTACACACATTAAACTGACTCTAAGTAACACAGCCCGATAGTCCTTCTGGTTTTGTGCTGAATAATTATTGGTTTAATTTTGAAATACTGTTGGCTTGTAGGTTGCAGAGTCACTGGGGCATACTGTCCTTGGATGGCGGTCTGTCCCGACAGACAACTCTGGATTGGGCAAGTCCGCTTTGCAGACTGAGCCTGTTGTTGAACAGGTGTTTCTTACTTCATCACCTCGATCGAAAGCTGATATTGAGCAGCAGGTCAGTTTTTAAAATTGAATTCTTTGCTTATGTACCACAATGAGTCTTTTGGAGACAGTCTCACAGAGATATGTGAGAGCACCTTGCATGTTGCATCTCAAGAGTTCATGATTAACTCTTTATTTTAGGCGTTTAACTTCCTAGCTGGCTTGTTTATGCGAGCCTCTTCACTTTAGCTTATGGTTTCTGGTGCTATTCTTGCAGATGTACATACTAAGGAGGGTTTCTATGGTAGCGATAAGAGCTGCATTAAACCTTCAACATGGTGGTGTTAAGGACTTTTACATTTGTTCCTTGTCCTCAAGGTTTGCTTTTGATTGTCCAGTTTCGATAATGTATGTGGTGCTTTCTGATTTCAGATGATAAACTAATGAATCCGGTACTTGATTTTTGCAGGACTGTTGTCTACAAGGGCCAGTTGAAGCCATCTCAAATTAAAGAGTACTACTATTGGGACCTAGGCAGTGAAAGGTTTACGAGCTACATGGCCCTGGTAAATATTTTCTCTATTCACTTGTATTTTTGTCCGCTAACTTATACTTCGACAACCAGACGCTTGGGGACTTCGGGTAACTGACGAGGTGCAAGGTTGAGGAATGACTTCTGAGGATCTCTTAAGTTCTTCCACTCCTTGATTACTTCTTGAATTTGGTTGCTGGATTGGATGCGCTGGGTGAGTCGGTAAGAAAACTCATTGTATCATCTTTGCAGAAATTGGTGCAACATATGATGATATTGAGGAGAGATAGAAAAGAAAATGTGTATCAAGCTAGTTTAGTGTGTACAAGTTCCTGCAATGTGAAGTACGATAATGAAAATTCCATTAAAAACAAATGTTGTGAGATTGGTTGAAGAAAAGTTTCATACTTCTTTATATAAACACAAAGTTAGTCACTATTTTTTCTTTTGGTTTCGTCTTCTTTTAGGTACATTCTCGCTTCTCCACGAACACGTTTCCAAGCTGGGATCGTGCTCAGCCAATGCGTGTGTTGGGGCATAATGGGGAGATCAACACTCTTCGTGGCAATGTGAACTGGTAACCAACTCCTGCCATTGATTTATGATCCATTTGTTGACACAAATTTGTATGAGAGGGTCTTACATGTGAGGTCAACCATTAACCCCAAGTGTTTGGTTGCTCTCGATTGTGTGAGACTGTCTCATACATAGCTCATTGGTTTTTTGAGTTTTTCGTCATTTCTATCTTTAAAAACTGTTAATGTGGATTGTCTAACAATTTACTGGAATTTAAACAGTCGGACATTTAAAGGCGAGTCCTTCCATTTGGCTGTAATATAGAACTGACTGGTTATACCCTTCTCACGGTTTTTCTTATTCGAACTCCTACAGGATGCGTGCTCGTGAAGGTCTACTTAAATGCAAGGAGCTTGGTCTGTCAAAGAATGAAATGAAGAAGCTTTTGCCAATAGTGGATGCTAGTTCTTCGGACTCTGGTGAGACTTTCAACAAATAGAGTGCTATACTTTTGCCAGTAGTAAAAGTGCTAATGACTGGTCTCTTATTATTTCTGCTATTGTAGGAGCGTTTGACGGTGTTCTTGAACTACTGACTCGAGCCGGCAGAAGTCTCCCTGAGGCTATCATGATGATGATTCCAGAAGCATGGCAGAATGACAAGAATATGGATCCTAAAAGAAGGGCCTTCTATGAGTACTTCTCGTCCCTGATGGAACCATGGGATGGCCCAGCTCTTATTACATGTAAAGCTTCTACTTGAGTACTTGGGTTATGGACTCCAAATTCTTAATAAAGCAAGATCTGGACACAAAATAAACTTTTCTAAAGTATTATCTGGGGCCTATTTTATCGCATTATTTAAGCATATTGACCATACTTAGCTAGACTTGGCAAGATTTTAAAGATCATTACGATTGTATTTTACCGCATTTTGAGGCAATATTAGCCTCATTTAGAAAGACTAAGATGTGACAGACACTTCTGTTGGAACTAAAATCAAAACCGAATTTAATATTATGGTTACTCATCTTTTATGTTCTGACTTCTATTTTCTGTGCAGTCACTGATGGCAGATACCTAGGAGCTACTTTGGACCGAAATGGGTTGCGTCCTGGACGATTCTACATAACACACAGTGGGCGAGTCATAATGGCGAGTGAGGTTGGAGTGGTAGACATCGCGCCAGAAGACGTGGCGAAGAAGGGACGTTTGAACCCCGGAATGATGCTTTTGGTTGATTTTGACAAGCATATTGTTGTAGATGATGAGGCTCTTAAGAAGCAGTATTCGTTTGCTCGGCCATACGGTGACTGGCTAAAGAGACAGAAGATAGTATTGAAGGACATAGTTGATTCTGTTGCTGAGACAGAAAGGGTGGCACCACCCATTTCTGGAGCTGTGCTCGTAAGTTACTAGCGATTGTTAATTGAGTATATAGTAGTTATCTAGTGGGATGCTCTGATAGGAATTTGAGCTGTCACTCTATTTCAGGTATCAAATCAAGACGAGGACATGCAGAATATGGGAATTCAGGGTTTACTGGCTCCTCTAAAGGCCTTCGGGTGAGTGAATATGAGAATATTTGTCTTGTAAGAGTGTCATGCAATTAGTCTACATGAGATTATTAAATGGGAAAAGTTTACTAATGATATAAAATGGTTCACTAATTGGTATCTATTATTTCAAAAGTGGTTAGCTGAATTCGCGGTTGGCATTTAAATGGTTTCTAAAAATACACAGGGTCATTTCTAATCCCGAGTAAAAGTTGTTTTACAATTTTTGTGGCTTTTCCTTGGAGGGTGAACGTTTTAACATCTGGTGTATTTTTCGCAGATATTCCATCGAAGCACTAGAAATGCTGATGCTTCCTATGGCAAAAGATAGTACAGAGGCACTTGGCTCGATGGGAAATGATGCTCCCTTGGCTGTGATGTCAAACAGGGAGAAACTCACATTTGAGTACTTCAAGCAAATGTTTGCTCAAGTGACAAATCCTCCAATCGATCCTATACGGGAGAAGATTGTGACATCAATGGAGTGTATGATTGGTCCTGAAGGCGATCTTACTGAAACAACTGAGGATCAATGTCATCGCCTCTCATTGAAGGGCCCTCTTTTATCTGTTGAAGAAATGGAAGCTATTAAAAAGATGGACTATAGAGGTTGGCGTAGCAAGGTCATTGACATCACATATCCCAAGACCCTTGGTAAAAAAGGGTTGGAGGAGACTTTGGAAAGGATCTGCTCTGAAGCAAGAGGAGCAATCAAGGAGGGCTACACAATGCTTGTTCTTTCTGATAGAGGTACATTATTTCTATCTTCTTTGGTAATCTACTCCATAAACAAAAGAATGAGAAGTTCTCTTCACAAAAGTACTGTTAGTTTTCTGTGAGACGGTCTACAACCTAAATATTTATGTAATCCTTGTTTAATTATATGGTTGTTGGGCTTGTCTCATGCGTATGTACAAGAGGTATGACTGCATGACTAATCTCTTTCTTTGCGTTTGCCTTGCAGCTTTTTCGCCAAGTAGGGTTGCTGTGAGTTCTCTGTTGGCTGTTGGTGCTGTTCATCAGCATTTAGTGAAGACTCTGGAGCGCACTCGTGTTGGCCTTGTTATTGAGTCAGCTGAGCCACGTGAAGTACATCACTTTTGTACTTTGGTTGGCTTTGGTGTAGATGCTATCTGTCCATATCTGGCAGTTGAGGCTATTTTAAGATTGCAAGTTGATGGAAAGATCCCACCGAAGTCAAGTGGTGAATTTCACTCAAAAGATGAGCTTGTCAAGAAATACTTCAAGGCTAGCAACTATGGAATGATGAAAGTTCTTGCAAAGATGGGTATATCCACCTTGGCATCATATAAGGGTGCTCAAATATTTGAAGCTGTGGGACTTTCTTCGGAAGTTGTCGAGAGATGTTTTACTGGAACCCCTAGTAGAGTCGAAGGAGCAACTTTTGAAGCTCTGGCTTCTGATTCATTAAAGCTTCATGAAATTGCATTTCCCAAGCGAGTTCATCCAGCTGGAAGTGCAGAATCTGTGGCTCTGCCAAACCCAGGAGACTATCACTGGAGAAAAGGTGGCGAGCTTCATCTTAACGACCCCCTTGCCATTGCCAAATTGCAGGAGGCTGCACGATCGAATAGTGTTGGAGCCTACAAGGAATATTCGAAGCGTATTAATGAGTTGAATAAATCATGCAATTTGAGAGGGCTTTTAAAGTTCAAGGAGGTGGGTTTGAGGGTTCCATTGGAAGAGGTAGAACCCGCAAGTGAGATCGTGAAACGTTTCTGCACCGGGGCCATGAGCTATGGATCAATATCCCTGGAAGCCCACTCTACTCTAGCTATTGCTATGAACAAGATTGGAGGAAAATCTAACACAGGTATGTGGTCAGATCTTTATAAAATTAGAGAGGTATTCTATTGTTCAATGTGTGTTTGGTGTTAATGAATCTTACATGAGGCGATCTCCAAATCCTTGTGTATTCCTTAATTGATTATAGTCAGTGGCGGGGCTGAGGTTCAAAGAACGGGTAGCTAAAATGCTGTTCGAAAACTTTAGGGAAAAAATTGCGAGGAAGAAAATAATCAATAATTTTAACACAAGTTATATTTATTATTGCTTTTGGGGTAGTTCCCTCTCTCCGCCTTGATTGTAAGGCTAATGGGTTGGTCTCACACGTAAAAATAGTCAGATACGGAGTATGTTTTTATCACGGTGTGACTATGGATTTTTATAAGTACTATGTACAGTTTTCTAGCATAACTTGTCTGACTGCAATATCTTTATCTAGGTGAGGGAGGTGAAAACCCATCCCGTCTGGAGCCACTTTCAGATGGTTCTAGGAATCCCAAACGGAGTGCAATAAAGCAAGTGGCCAGTGGAAGATTTGGTGTTTCAAGTTATTATCTGACAAATGCTGATGAACTACAAATAAAGATGGCTCAGGTAAAGCTGGCAGTATACGTAATTGATTCTGTCACTGAAAGTTGTGCTACCCTAAACTTCATCTCTAGTTAATCCCTGCATTCGATAGGAATGGAGGTTTCCAATTGTTTATGAATTTTGGTTAATGGACAGATGATGCAGTGTTAACTTGTCCCTACATATTAAATGTGGTGAGAAGATCTTTTATGCTGAATTTGTGTCTTCGCTGTAAATCCTACTATATACTTATTTTTGTGTCTTCCCCCCATATATAGGGTGCTAAGCCTGGTGAAGGAGGTGAACTTCCTGGACATAAGGTTATTGGTGATATTGCTGTCACTAGGAATTCTACTGCTGGAGTTGGACTCATAAGCCCTCCTCCTCATCATGATATCTATTCAATTGAGGATCTTGCCCAACTTATCCATGATTTGAAGGTATATAAATTATCATAACTATATATAACAGTTCTTAATTAATGCCTTAGTAATTCTCTAATTCCTGACATTACTTTCTGTAATACAGAACGCTAACCCAGGGGCGAGAGTCAGTGTAAAGCTAGTGTCTGAAGCTGGGGTTGGAGTAATTGCATCTGGTGTTGTAAAAGGACACGCAGACCATGTCTTGATATCTGGTCATGACGGAGGAACTGGGGCATCCCGGTGGACCGGCATAAAGAATGCTGGGCTACCCTGGGAACTTGGGCTGGCTGAGACCCACCAAACGCTAGTTGCCAATGACCTTCGTGGTCGTACGGTTCTTCAAACAGATGGTCAACTTAAAACAGGAAGGGATGTAGCAATTGCAGCCCTTCTTGGAGCCGAAGAGTTTGGATTTAGTACCGCACCTCTGATAACATTGGGGTGTATTATGATGAGAAAGTGCCATAAAAATACTTGTCCAGTGGGTATTGCCACACAAGACCCAGTTTTGCGTGCTAAGTTTGCTGGAGAGCCGGAGCATGTTATAAATTTCTTTTTTATGTTAGCAGAAGAGGTGAGGGAGATAATGTCTCAGCTCGGGTTCAGGAAGCTTGATGAAATGGTGGGTCGTTCTGATATGCTTGAAGTTGATGAGCAAGTTACCCATAGCAATGAGAAGTTGAAAAACATTGATCTCTCTCTTTTGCTTAGGCCGGCTTCTAGCATTCGTCCAGGTGCCGCTCAACGATGTATCCAAATGCAAGATCATGGTTTGGACTTGGCCTTGGATCAAGAATTAATCTCTTTATCCAGAGCGGCTTTGGATAAAAGCCTTCCTGTATATATTGAAACTCCCATTCACAACACAAACCGGGCGGTTGGGACCATGCTTAGCCATGAAGTGACAAAGCGCTATCACTTGGCTGGGCTACCTATGGACACCATCCACATTAAACTTTATGGAAGTGCAGGCCAGAGTTTGGGAGCTTTTCTTTGTCCTGGTATAACTTTGGAGCTTGAAGGTGATAGCAATGACTATGTTGGTAAGGGGTTGTCAGGTGGTAAGATTGTTGTGTATCCTCCAAAGAGCAGTGGATTTGATCCAAAAGAGAATATAGTAATTGGCAATGTGGCTTTATATGGAGCTACTACTGGAGAAGCCTATTTCAATGGCATGGCAGCTGAAAGATTCTGTGTACGTAATTCAGGAGCAAAAGCTGTTGTAGAAGGTGTTGGTGATCATGGTTGCGAGTACATGACCGGTGGAACAGTTGTAGTTCTTGGAAAAACTGGCAGGAACTTTGCTGCCGGAATGAGTGGTGGAATAGCCTATGTGCTAGATGTGGACGGGAAATTCAGATCTCGTTGTAATCCAGAGTTGGTGGATCTTGACAAAGTTGAAGAAGAAGAGGACATAATGACCTTAAGAATGATGATCCAACAACATTTACGACAAACAAGCAGCAAGTTAGCGCAGGAAGTCCTTGCAGATTTTGATAATCTTTTACCGTCATTTATTAAGGTCTTCCCAAGAGATTACAAGCGGATTCTTGCAAGCATGAAAACTGAGGGTTCGTCCCAGGAGGTGGGAGGAAATGTTGCCAATGAAGAAAATGATGAAGTGGAGATTCAGGAAAAAGATGCTTTCGAAGAGCTTAAGAAAATGGCGTCATTAACAATAAATGGACAAGCTGATGAGGTAACTGTTGCAATCATATAAAACCTTTTTATATTTTTTTTTCAATTTTCGTTATACACCCCTTACCTGCAATTTGCAGGAGATTTAGGCACCGGGGTAATGTTATATTTATTCATTTTATTTAATTCTTAAGAGTTACTTATGGACCAATTTGTATTGATGTTGCTCCTGTTTATAAAGAAACAGGAGGTCGTTGAGGAGCCCAGGCGTCCATCTCGGGTACCTGATGCCCAAAAGCATCGTGGTTTTGTTGCTTATGAACGAGAAGGAATTCAGTATCGTGATCCTAAAGAAAGAATTGAGGACTGGAAGGAGGTCATGGATGAAGCAAGACCTGCCCAATTGTTGAAGACTCAATCTGCTCGCTGTATGGATTGTGGCACTCCCTTTTGCCATCAGGTAAGACATTTAGCGTAATTCTTAATGTTTCATGGAGCAGTGACTCTTGGATGAGACGTTCTCACATGTGAGAGTAGCTCAAATCTATTGCTCATTTAAGTTTTTGTGTTAGTTGAAGGAATGTAAACGAATTTTTCTCACCATATATTATTTCGAATTTGCAACTGATCTATAATTTTGGCTGTTGTCTTGCGTTGACAGGAGAATTCAGGATGTCCACTCGGAAACAAAATTCCTGAATTTAACGAGCTGGTTTACCAGAATAGGTGGCGTGAAGCTCTCGATCGACTATTGGAAACAAATAACTTCCCTGAGTTTACTGGCCGAGTTTGTCCAGCCCCTTGCGAAGGTTCATGCGTTCTTGGCATCATTGAGAACCCCGTGTCTATCAAAACCATTGAGTGTACCATCATAGACAAAGCCTTTGAGGAAGGATGGATGGTGCCAAGGCCTCCACAAAAAAGAACAGGGTATGTGTTAGCATACTAACTTCTCTTGGTGTAGTTATTATTCTTGTAAATGTGGCTGTCTATGTTACTTTGACTATTCATATGACTTGGCGCATCCTTGTGTCTTACGACTTGGACATGGATATGCCATTTGAACCCTTCATATCAAGCCTAGGAAATGATGGATTTCATTCAAGTAACTGAGTCCGACTTTAGGACACACTCGTACGAACTGAGTAACATTGGCCGTGGTCTTTAAAACCATCTTCATGATCTGAATTCTAATTACTATGAAATTATTCTAATTCAAGAATAAAATAGTTATCTTCGTGGTCTGATTGCTTCTGTATTACTGTTTCAGGAAAAAAGTAGCTATCGTTGGAGGTGGACCTGCTGGCATGGCTGCTGCAGACCAGCTTAACAAGATGGGTCATCTTGTGACAGTGTATGAGCGTGCTGATAGAATCGGAGGGCTCATGATGTATGGGGTTCCCAACATGAAGGCCGACAAAATCGATGTAGTTCAACGACGGGTCAACCTCATGGCTGAGGAAGGTATTAATTTTGTGGTAAATGCCAATGTTGGAAAGGATGAATTATATTCATTTGATCGGCTCAAGAAGGAGAATGACGCCATTGTTTTGGCTGTTGGTTCTACAAAACCAAGGTACGACCTCAACGATATAATTTTATTGCACAAAAAGTTTTTTTTTCCTTAACCTAAATTGAAGACAGTTTTACACTTCTACATTTGAGACCAATCTTAATCTTAACAACTAAATGAATTTCACAAAAATATTGTGGCCGGTTTCACTTTTGAGACCAACCATTTATTGATATTTGATATAAGTAAATGAATTTCACAAGCATTGTGCTATTGTGGCTTGTTTTAC
The DNA here is from genome assembly GCA_028566215.1 of Silene coronaria. Taxonomy (NCBI): domain Eukaryota; kingdom Viridiplantae; phylum Streptophyta; class Magnoliopsida; order Caryophyllales; family Caryophyllaceae; genus Silene; species Silene coronaria. The sequence goes on from JAOWBH010000048.1 coordinate 599,252, forward strand.
ATATTATTAGAGACCATCTTATCTCAGGCATATTGGCTAGCTTGATATACTTACCTAGTTTTCCTAATATAAGATTTTTTATGATGGTGGATGTTCCAGGGATCTTCCCATTGAAGGACGAGACTTGTCAGGAGTTCATTTTGCCATGGAATTTTTACACGCCAATACTAAAAGTTTACTTGATAGTAATCTAGAAGATGGTAATTATATATCTGCCAAGGGCAAGAAGGTGGTGGTTATCGGTGGAGGTGATACCGGCACAGATTGCATTGGTACATCTATCCGTCATGGCTGCACTGGTGTTGTGAATTTGGAACTTTTGCCAGAGCCACCGAAGTCTAGAGCTCCTGGCAATCCTTGGCCACAGGTCGAGCTTACCTTCATTTTTTCTTGTACTGTGAGCTCTGTATTTGATTAGATTCTCATAAGAGACTTTCTTCTAATGATTTATTGTAAGATTACTTCATTTAAAATTCAGGAGATTTACTTGTCTAGTAGTTGCTGGTTATTAGAGATTTGTTATATTAGGTACTTGTAAATTAAGCAGTTATCTAAACCATCATTCTTATATTTTGCAGTGGCCGCGTATTTTCCGTGTTGATTATGGGCACCAAGAGGCTGCTACCAAATTTGGCAAGGACCCAAGAACTTATGAGGTTCTTACAAAGCGTTTCTTGGGAGATGGGAATGGTAACGTGAAGGGCCTTGAGTTGGTGCGTGTCCAATGGGAGAAGGATGCCAGTGGAAAATTCCAGTTTAAGGAAGTTGAAGGCAGCGAAGAAATCATCGAGGCAGATTTAGTCCTTTTGGCTATGGGGTTCCTTGGTCCAGAAGCGGTTAGTATCCTATATTATTTTTCTTGAGCGCCTGGGATAGTATAGTTGGTTATATTTAGCTTAACCCGTGCTCTCGAGTTTGATTAATTGAGATTCCCTAGTAGGGGGTGCAAACAGAAATAGAAAAAGTACCAGAACTTAGGAGGGGGTGTGTATTTTAAAGGACAACAAGTTATGTGGAAAAACAAGTTTTTCTTAGCTTAGTTGCTTACATTTCTGTAACTGTACATTCCTGCAGAATATTGCTGACAAGTTGGGCTTGGAGCGTGACAACCGGTCAAACTTCAAGGCAGACTATGGTCGATTTTCGACCAATGTGGAAGGAGTGTTTGCAGCCGGAGATTGTCGGCGTGGTCAGTCATTGGTCGTGTGGGCCATTTCAGAGGGTCGTCAAGCTGCTGCCCAAGTCGACAAGTACCTCACTCCAGATGAAGAAGAGGTTACTGTCGACTCATCAGCTCAACAATTATCAAGGCAACAAGAGCGAGCAGCAACTGTGCTCTAATCATCAACCTTATACAAAAGGTACAGAGCTCGTGACGATTCAGAAGCTGTAGATTAGGAGAATTTGGAAGTTGTGTTGAAGACTACCAAATTCTTGTGGCTAAAAATAACAGTGGTAGTGTTTATTTTGTTACCACATTTTTTGTTTATATGGTTTGACCTCTTTCCTCTTGTACCTGAAAGGTCTCATGAGGTAGTGGTGTAAAGTTTTGTTTTGTGTTTAAATTTTATTACATTTTGGAGTGGACAGTATTTATTTGTAGACAAACTTTTCAAGGTTATATAAGGCCTACTTTGATTTTAAATCAAGGAAGTTTAGTTGCCATGTTTGATCTCATTCATTTTGACATGTAAAATTTACTCTCTGGTCGGTCTTCCTTAATTATATGGTAAATGGGTCGGTTTTACAGGTGAGACTGTGTATTCCGTGTTCTGAAGTGGAGAACAAATGCTAGATGAAAATGATACACTGTTAATTAGTCGGTTGTTAGCAGATGTTTATGTTTACTATAATCTTAATTGATGAAATTATGACGTACTTGAGATGTGTTTCCTTACCAAAATAACGGAGGTAGCTAAATTGATTCTTATGTTCAGTTTCCATTCAAGGACAATGTGTATCGAGAGCTGATTCATACCCGCTGATACCTAAATCAGTTTATATATATTGTCCACATTGCTCTTTAATCACTAGAATTTAAATCATTTGAGCACCAAATCGACAATTGGCCAATGTTCAACGATCAATGATATTAATCCAACCTATCATTTTATCGAAGACTGTAAAGAGTGTAGGGTGTAAAACAAACTTAAAACATTTAGTTTACTATGTTGTGTCGACGTATTAAGCAAAGTGATAACTAAATCACTGTTGGGTATGGGAATAAACGGGTAAAAGAGTTATCAGGTCAAGTGTTGTACTTGCAGTAATGCAGTGAGTTTCTTAAGAAAGGATGCTGCAAATTTGATACATATAAAAAGAACGAACTAATGAAGTAATGTTCCTGTTACAACTGACATCAAGAGGATACAAAAAAGAGTTGCCGTAGAGGCTGTTTTTGATTACCCTATGCAGAAACGACAGGTGGGAGCAGGGGGCGGAACTTCATCAGCAAAAGTAGGGAAACAGAACTGCGTTGAGAGTCCGGACAATTGTCTGAACTCAAGCGCCACCACCCAACTGCAAACGAAGTTGCGCAAAATATTAGAAATATGAAGATTGCTCTAAATTCAACAATATGTTTTTTCTATATTGTATAAGGGAGCCACAAACGTAATTTTGATGATGATGGTACTGCAACTCATTAACTTTACACAACTAAACTAGTCGACATCTTCTAACTCCCGATATTGGGCCATGACCAATGGAATGACTTTTTGATTATGTTTTGCATAAATTGGATGAAAGTCGCTATGGATTAGAAAACAGTAAAATACCAAAACTGCTTCTATCTCCTTGTCAGATAAAGGTGTGCGTTTAGGCTGCTCTGAAGCTGTGCCTCCGCTACCTGAGGAAGTAGGTGCCTTTGAGGATGGTACCTTGTGAGAACTCGTTTCCAAAGGCGCCTTTGTTTGGGACACCGTACCTATGCAACATCATATAGAGATTTTAATAATCAGCAACTAGCATGACAGCAGGATAAGTACCAGTAGTCGCTCTGGGCCAATATGGGTCAAATACTATCGGTTAATGACTTGAGATGGAGGGAGGGGCGATTGAAGCTGTGACTGTAAGTCTATAATTATACCTTTTTTGTGCACCTCTATTCTTTCAGATATTTGTAAAGTCTGAAAAACTAGCTGTAATTGGCAAATGGGAAGAGCATGATCAAAGGACAAGTATATATGGAAATCGCTTATTATTAAAATGGTTTAGTAGCTGCACTTTCTACTCAAGACCCTTAGTCTCCGTCACTGATTGGTCATCTCAGTCCCTAAACAGAAGTCGTAGACGAAGCTGAGCCGGAAGGAGGTCATAGTGGCCAGTGGCTACAAATTATGAATTCCTAAATGGTCAAAACTCTCAAAAGTATTACATCGAGTGGTGTGAGTAAGCTCTCGACACAATGTCATGGTATCGCCTCTCATGATTTTACTAACTAGTTCCAAGTATATTGTATATATACATCATCATACCAATTCCTACCCTCAAATGGTGGTCAATTCACTAAACAACAAAAATTTCAAATATTTAGCATCCCATAATCTTATATACTCCTTTTGTACCGAAAATTTGTTTGTCTTTTTTATTCTTTATAAATGGTATTTTAATTAAAGGCAAGCAATTAATTGATACGGAATAAATATATAAATACTCTCTCCAATCGGTTCAATTCACTATATTTTTCAAATTACCCCTCACAACATATTTGAATAATATTTGATTAAATGTAGTGAATTGGACCGAAGGAAGGAACAGATTAAAGATCACATGACATAATAGAAAGTGTTGTATCAAAATGAATAACATACATATATCAGCAAAGATCAGAATTATGCAAGTACAGGCAGGACAAAATCATGATTTCATAAAAAAGATGCAACATTTACTTGTAAAATATCAGAAAAAGTTGAAACCTTTGAATTAAATGAAGTGAAAATAAATGACATATTAAAAGAGAAAAGGAAAATAAAGTACCAGAAGTAGAAGATTGAGGGCGTCTCAAAGGGAATTTGATACGTGGGATTCTGGTCATGATTGCTGCTATAATTGGTGTGTGTCAGTGTGATTGTTGTTGTTTTTGGTATGATTTATGAGGTTATGTTATGTTGGTGTCCCCGTGAGATGATCACTATTCATTACACACCTCAAGTGTTACTTGGTTTGGATAAGGAAGAATATTCTTCCATTTTTTATCCATATTTCTCGTTACATTTATTTTGCTTCAAACCGTCTTTAGTTACAGATTTTTCACAATTTCGCAGTTTTAAATTCAGATTTATGACATCTTAAATAAGAAAAAGTGGTGTACATAGAGGTCATTGAGGCCTAGCGTGTGCTCTTCACTCTTAAGTCAACTAAATGACCCGTCAATTAGACTTGTATAAAACTGTTTAAGCTTAAAACGTCTTATAACCTTTTTTTTATCATTATTATCATCTCTATTTTAATCGGGTGTGAGAGTCGTTTTAACTTTTAAGTTAGAACGGTCGTAAATAAGATATGGTGATGACTGGAGCTGACAAGTCTGACCTAACCCGACCCAATAGAACCCGGAAATTTTGCAACCCGAAACCAGATCCAACCCAACCCGATACTGACCTGACCGATTTTGACCCCATTAAATTGATGGCCCAACAAATATTAACCATAATATTTATCAAAATGAAAGTGATTTTGAGTTTAAATTGATACGTTTGACTTGATAATAAAGTAATAAAACCAAATTATGGCTAAAAAACTAAATTCAGTGGTAAAAAATTGAATTAGCGCGATAAAGTAACTGGACCCGATAATAATCGGGCCCAAATCCGTCTCGTTGATGATCCAAACCCGACCGAAAAGGTAAGGCTGACTCGATATGACCCAACCCAACGATCCAACCTGACTGACCCTGATTGCCACCTTTGACAGGTAACTGCATGGTCCATGGCTGGTGGGTCTCCTATTTGGGTTGGGCCTTGGATGAAAGTTAACCTCTTAAGAAGCCTTAGGCTTTGTTTGGTAAACAACAAAAGCAGATTTATGATAGCGGATAACGCTAGCAGAATACTGTTAACAAATTTGAGTAGCAAGTTTGACTATCAAATCAAATTAGCAAAATAAAAAAGAGTGTTTGATAATGGGTGGTGATTTTCGTAATACACACTTTATTCATCGTAGTACATTATTGACAATTTTGGCCCCTTCATTTTTTCCCTCATTTCCCTCTCTAACTTCCCTCTATGTATTCTCTCTAATTTCAAACCTATTTTCCCTTCCGAATTTATCATTGATTGTATTCATAAACAAATTGGAAAATAAATAAATCAATTATTACGAACAGTAGTACAATACTATGTTGAATTAATCAAAAGTAAAGATATTCTATTTAAATGTATTGCATCAAAGTGTCGAATACAGCACACATGTACTATGTGCTAAAGTGCTTGATAGTCTTCTATTTATGTACTATTCCATTAACAACCAACACCACTGTACGCCATCTATGGGCTATGCGGTTAGCCGCCTACCCTTACCGGGCACCACCACTACACCTATATCTCCACCATCCGACCTGCCTGGCCCCGATTGCCACCTTTGACAGGTAACTGCATGGTCCATGGATGGTGGGTCTTCTATTTGGGCTGGGCCTTGGATGAAAGTTAACTTCTTAAGAAGCATTAGGCTCTATTTGGTAAATAGTAAAAGCAGATTCATGATAGCGGATAATGCTGGCAGAATACGGTTAACGAATTTGAGTAACAAGTTTGACTTTCAAATCAAATTAGCAAAATATAAAAGAGTGTTTGATAATTAGCAGATTATAGAAAAATTAGAATGAATTAATGTATAAAATGAATATGTTAATACAACAGCATATTCTAAAATAGTAGATTCTGTAGACACCTCCAATATAATTTGTCTACTAGCCTTACGTGTAATACTCCACTGAACCGAAGGTGTAATTTGGGTGGGGTACTCCCTTGAAGAGGTACACTGATTGGCTTAAAATCTGACTGGTACTTAAAGGGATTAGAAGTACTACTCATATCAACAAAGTGCACTTTCTTTTCCGGTTATCCATGCGAAAGAACTCAAAAGTGAAGCGTGCTTGACTGAGAGTAGTCTTAAGATGGGTGACCTCCTGGGAAGGTTTCCGGGATGCGCATGAGTGAGGACAAAATGCGCTGAAAAGGACCCGTGTTGATTTGTGGGCCATGTACATAGCCTGGCGAGCTACCGTGGCTAATATTTCTGGTTCTAGGTTTGGGTCGGGTGTTACAACTATTGTGGAAGTTGGTATAGAAGGTGCGAAGTTTAGTAATCCCTTTGCAAGAGAGGGCGAGGTCAATCAAAATACAAACACAATCCCAATTATCCCACCAAAAAACCAACTTAAAATGCCTAAGTTCACTTCTCAAACTGTTCCCACGGAAGATACATTTCCAAATAGTACATCAACACCCGCTCATTTAACCGAAAATTTCACAGTAAAAACCGCTTTTATGAAACTTGTTGAGAGGAGTCAATTTGAAGGAATGACAAGTAAAGATCCCCATCTTCATATGGTGACTTTTTGTGACTATTGTGAAGTCACAACTCAAACGAGAGTCACCCAAAACCAAATTAGATGGGTCTTATTCCCATTTTCGCTAATTGGAGTGGCAAAGCAATGGTTGAAGAATTTTAACAAAGCTTAACTCGGCATTGACTGTTGGAAGAGGTTAGCCTTGACGTTCTATAAGAAGTTTTATATCCCGGAGAAGACGAAACTCCTTCATGCCCAAATCATGGGTTTCAAGCAAAAAGATGAGGAAACACTTTTCGAGGCATTGGAGAGATTTAAGTCCATTTGTCTTTCATGTCCTCACCATAGCCTTAGTGAGTGGTTTCTAGTCCAATAATTTCAGAATGAACTTTATGAAGATTCAAAGAATGTGTTGAACATGGGTTCTAACGGTATGTTTACCAATGATGATAACCAAACGTGGTCAAGAATCGAGGAAATGGCGAATCAAAATTCCCTATATAGTCGGCCTCGAAAGACTCATAGAGGAGGAAAGCATGATGTTGCTGCCATTACACAATTAAGAGCCGACTTTGGAACACAACTTAATGGTCACCATGAATATCAAGTTCAAGAAGGCTATCTCGCAAGCGACACAAGCTTCTAGTTCTGCGAATCAAGGATCCATGCACCAAGTGAATGCCATGGCAATAGCACCTTCAATTCCTAATGAGATATATGGGAGTTGCAGAACGTTCAGTCACGAGGCCCATGAGTGTTGACTTAGCCTAGAACAAGTCAATGCCTTTCAAGCATATCGACAAGGAACCACATATTCTAGCTTCTATAATGAGAACACCAAGTTACATCCAAATTGTCTTAGCGAAGCCAAAATCTCCAAAACCCAGAACTAGGGGTGTTCTCTTAGTGGTCCGGACCAAAGACCGGATCGGACCGGATCGGACAGGACCATTTGGTCTGGACCAGACCGGACTGTATTTTATTTGGTCCGGTCCACGATCCACCTTCTTACTCTACTTTGGTCTTCAGTCCGGTCCTGGACCAAACCGAACGGACCGCGGACCGGACCATGGACCGAACTTATAAGAAAAGAACCTTTAAAATTCTAATATTTTTAATTTTATTTTAGACTTCGT